>JBBPKI010000603.1:0-20720 GCA_038089155.1 Nevesoporus exiguus
CAAGAAGAAAAAGGAGGTGCCAAAAGCGGAGGTAATTCCAGAATAAATTGGAGGTGACAGAGTGTAAGGAATAGCACAACAGAAAGCATACAAGGAGAACAAAAAGCAAAGATGTACAATTGGAGCAGAAAGAAGTGTAGAACAGAGCAAAAGTGGAGAGGTTCTAAACAAAGAAACAATACCAGAGTTGGCAGAAGGCCAAGGACAATCTTGGTCAGTCCCAAGTGCAGAGAGAGATATCTGGAACAAAGCCAGTTGGAGGTCCACAGGACAAGACTGCAAAGATTAAAGATCTAAAAGTGAAACAATGAAGACAACCAACAAACTATAAAGTGCCAGGGATAGCAGAGAGCTAAATGGCTAGTCATTAGTCAGTCCTTAATGCAGGGAGAAATCTGAACAAAGCTGATCAGAGGTTTGCAGACAATGACTGCAGAGAGGTCTGAGGCCTTGGGCAAATCCTGGAGGTGCAACTTCCAGGATTAAATTTCCAGACAGAATCCTAGAGTGCAGAGGTTTGGCATTCTATCTGTAAGAGTACATTAGACAAAGTTGTGGCTTCTTAAACCCAATGATCAATAGATCGTTCACTAGGTGAGTGCACAGTGTCCTATACTACACAAACATCAGATGTTATGGTTTTGTACCACTTCCTCTGCTTAGACACAACTCTGGTATCAGTGCTCATTTAGAAGCAAAGCTCTAAGGCTGTGCTCCAGTATACTTACTTCTGAACTCCTATGGTACATATTTCCTTCTAACTCCAGACTTAGTCATCTCCTCCAGACTTAGTCATTCAACTATGGACTTTAGTCATTCACTTCTCTCCTCTGTATATAAACTCTGTAGACTATGCCATTTATTTTCCTTAGTTTGAATATCAACTTAGCTTGATGATTCTCCTCCTTTGACCCCTCCAAGCATTGAGCAACTTCCTCCAACCCACCTCTGACCTCTGACACTCTGTCTGTAAATCTGGGACAACAGATCCTTTGTAAGGGCACACCACACAAGGTGAAGCCAAGTCCCATCTGCCCAGCCAACTCTGGTGCTCCAAAGTTCATTGGAGTTCATCCAGATCAAGTTTAACAGTATATTTGAACTCCTTCTTGCATTGGATCCTTAACTATGAACACTTGCATTACAAGATTGCACACTAGAGTGATTGCAAACCCCCCCATCTCTCCACACTTTAATTCTCTTCATGCCTATGGCAGCAGCCATCGAGGTCCTGACCTTATTGACAAATTCCATAGTTTCTCCACCTGACACAACTCCATTTCCATGTCACAAGCATGCTCCCCTCCACAGTTGCCAACTCCTGGAGCACACATTGAGGAACTAGCAGACAAGAAGGAACCTGCAGCTGTTCCTCTCAGATATCACACCCCAGCAACCAAGGCAATCCCAGAGGTCCAGAAGGATCTGGAGGTGACCCCTCTGACAACTCTGACCTCCCTGAGGATGACCTTGACCCCAAATCCTTCTCCAACAAGGAGCACATACCAAGAGACACACTCACCAATTTGGCAAGTGCTATCCAGGTCCTCACTCACTCATCCATAAAAAAATCATCAGACTTATTGCAGCAGACAAAGGTCCAAGAACCAGATCAGTTTGATGGGACAGATCCCCACAAACTCAGATCTTCTTGGTCCATGTGAGCTTAATTTCCAAGACTGCCTGAAAGCCTTTGCCTCTGACCACACTAAGGTTATATTTGCCCAGTTGTACCTAAAGGGTATATGGCCTTAGAATGGTTCAAACTGGATCTCCTCCAGATAGAGAATCCCATGCTCTATCCTATATGAATGGACAACAATTTCAAGGAGTTCATCCCAGAGTTACAGACAAACTTCAGTCCACACAACCTGGTCAGAGATGTGGAGCACTAGCTTGACCACCTCAAAATGAAGAATGGTCAATGCATCAACAAGTACATTGTAGAATTCAATTAGGTTGTATCCCAAGTTTGGGGCTATGGAGAAGGTGCCCTCTGGCACCATTTCTACAATGGTCTCCTGGACCATATAAAGAATGAAATCTCAAGGGTTAACAAACCCTGTACCCTCTCCAAAATCTGCCAACTCTCCCAAGCCATCGACACCTGCTATTGGAAATGCTGATTGGAGGTTAGCCATCAGGCAAAGCCTTCTGGCAACTCTCCCAAGGTGTCCAAAAGCTCCTCCATCCCATCCACCTCCTCTGCCAGTGCCTCCAAGGATTCCAAGGGGAAGTCCACCAGCACCTCTGCCAACTCCAGAGCCACCACTCCTACTAAGCCAGATCTGTCAGCCAAGCTGAAAAAGGACAGAAAGCTCACAGCAGCCAAGTGCAAGTGCCACTTTGACAACAACTTATGCATGTTCTGTGGTCTGGTAGGACACAAGGCCAAGGAGTGCCCAAGGTCTATCTTATGTGCAACTCAAGGCTGCACCAGCAAGACTGAAACTCCAGAAGCACAACTGGAGGCCTTCACTGAGGTAAAAAATAGTTCACAACCTCTGTGACTCTGCATGGACTGGAGGTTGTGTTGACTCTACCTATGCATCCAAGGAGCTCTGACTCAATGCATCTACTCTCTCAGACCCCAAGTCCCTTATGCCCTCTGTCTCTTTAGTATCTTACAACATTCTATCATTTCCTGCATTGATAGACTCTGACTCCTCCAATTGCTTTATAGATAAAAGCTTTGTTGATAATAATGCACTTGCCACCTACTCTGTCCCTCTGCTTTCACTCCATCTGTTCAACAGAACTTTGAACTCAACCATCACTCAAGCAGTTGACCTCTCCATATGCTTCCCAACTGGTGATACAACTTCAATGATATTCTATATCACCTCACTGGATGGCTCTTGCTCCCTTGTTTTAGGACACAACTGGCTCATCCACTTCAATCTGTTGATTAACTGGGTCACAAGCAGTATCTTATTTTGAACATCCAAACATCCCAGGCCAGCACCCCCAAGCTCACCTCCACAGCCTCTGGAACCTGTTCCTCTGACTGACTCCACCCTATCTGTACCACTACATTTCTCTGAATGCAAGGTGCCACCAATCATGCTCATCAGCACCCCTGCCTTTGCACTCACCTGTTGTCTCAAGGGCTCAGTGCAATTTTTGCTGTCACTCTGCCCTTAGGAGATCAACCTCTGCTCTGCCTCCATTGACCTCAAACCTGTCAATCTCTCCAGAGTACCATGGCTTCACAGATGTGTTTAGTAAAAGCAAGGCCTCCAAGCTCGCTCCACACCACAAATTTGATCTGAAGATTGACCTGGAAAAAGATACAGCTCCACCAATTGGCACTACCTACTTCCTCTCCCCATCTGAACTTGAGTCACTTTGAAAGTTCCTCAATGAACACCTCTTCATGGGCTTCATTCACCCTTCCTCCTCTGCTCACATCACTCCAGTACTCTTTGTCTGCAAAAAAGAGGGATCACTCTGTCTTTGCATGGACTTCTGTGGCCTTAACAAGATCACAAAGAAAGACCATTACCTGCTCCCATGTATCTCCAGTCATGCAAAGGTATATATGAAGCTTGATCTCCAGCATGCATACTATCTGGTCTGCATCTCCACTGGAGACAAGTGGAAAACTTCCTTCTGGATGTGCTATGGGTCTTATGAGTGGCTTGTCATGCCATTTGGATTTACCAATGCCCCTGCAGCCTTTCAACAGTTTGTCAACTCAATCTTCACAAATTTCCACAATATCTATGTTATCATATACCTCAATGATATCCTTATATTCTCCAAGGACTGTGCCAAACATAAAGAGCATGTCTGAGAAGTACACTTGCACCTCCAAAAACACAGACTTTACACCATGCCTGAGAAGTGTGAGTTTTCCACCAACTCTGTTGAATACCTCAGATATAGGCTCTTACAATCTGGGCTTTTCATGTCCCCAAAAAGGTGAAGGCCATCACTGATTGGCTCAAACCCCAGAAGGTCCAGGACATACAGTCCTTCCTCAGATTTACAAACCTTTATAGACACTTCATTGCTGATTACTCTGCCCTTGTTGTTCCACTCACCCATCTGACCTGAAAGGGCACTCCATGGAACTTCAACAAAGCATGCTGCTCCACTTTCCAGAATTTCAAGGATGCTTTCATGTCTGCTCTGATCCTTACCCACTGGACCCCTGACTCCCTTCTCATTGTCAAGATTGACACCTCTGACTACACTATAGCTGGCATCCTTTCCATCTAGTGTCCAGATGGTGAAATCCACCCTGTATAGTACTACTCCCACATCCTGTCTGCTCCAGAACTCAATTATGACACCCATGACAAAGAGTTACTGGCCATTCATGAGTCCTTCCAGACTTGGTGGCACTACCTTGAGAGCTCTGGAACTCCAATCAACATTGTGATGGACCACAAGAACCTGGAATATTTTGCCACCACAAAACTCCTGATCACTGGGTCATGATGGTAGACTGCTCTCCAAGGAGTGCCATTACTAGTTGATGAACACCCTCTGTTTCATCCTTATCTAACAACCACAAGTCCGAAGGTAACTCTAATTTGCTCCAGCAACTCCAGAGCCTTTTCTTCTCTTCTTTTCCCTCTTCATTCTGTATACTTCTGCTCTTCATTTTCTTCTTTGTTTTTTCTTCTGACCTCTGTACCTGAGGACCACAAGTCCAAACCCTTGTCTATGCTCTATTCTAGAGCACCTCATGACACCCCTCTAATTTCTTCCTCCATTTCCTTCCTTTTGGTGCTGTTCACTCCAGCAGCATCTGATCTGTTCCAAACTACTCCATTTCCTTTTGCTGTCTTCTGTTCCATTTTCCAGACCTGGGACCATGTCACCCTTGTCTGCACTCTCTTTCTAGAGCATTTCCCGACACAATCCTTCATCCTTTCTCTTTGCCTTCTCTGTACCTTGGGACATTAGATCCAAAGGTAACTCCACTCTAAGTCCAGTTTGCTCTGGCAACTCTGGACCCCTTTCTCCTTCATCTCTTTGTTTCTGTCTGTTTAGTTCTCCAGACCTGGGACTTGTGTTGCCCTTGTCCATGTTCCATTCTGGAGCACCCACAGATGCATCCACTTCTTTCTCTGTCTGCTTTTATGACCTTACAATTTCCCTCTGGGTCCACTCCAGACCATCTCATCTTCCCTCTGGATCCACTCTGGACCCCTCCATTTTCACTCCAATTCTCCCTTCCTGTGTCTATTTCTTCCTTTTGCTTCTGACCCTTCTGTACTGTCAACTCTGGTGGCATCTGGTCCATTCTAGACCACTTTGTTTTCCTTTTTGTTCTTCTTCTTTCCCTCTGTTGGCCCTTCCCGCCTTCATCTTTCTCAACTCCTGACAACTCCTATGAACTCTGGTCCACTCCAGACCATTTGTTCTCTCTTCTCCTCCTTTGGGCAATCCACCTCTGTGGCCTTCATGCCAAACCTCTTTGGGTTCCTTGATGTTTGTTTAGTATAGGACATCATGCACTCACCCACTAAATGATCTGTTGATCATTGGGTTTAAGAAGCTGCAACTTCATCTAACATACTCTTACAGATAGAATGCCAAACCCCCACACCCCAGGACTCTGTCCAGAAATCTAATCCTTGGAGTTGCACCTCTAGGATTCACCCAAGGCCTTGGGCTTTCTGTGGTCACTGTCTGCAGACCTCCAACCAGCTTCATCCAGATTTCTCCCCATGCTAAGGACTGACCAATGAATATCCTTTTAGCTCTCTACCATCCATGGCACTATATTAGTTCATCACTGTTGTCTCCCTCATTGTCCTTTCTTTTAGGTCCTTGACCTTCACAGTCTCATCCTGTGAACCTCTGACCAGCTTCATTCTGGACACCTCTCCTCACACCTAGGACTTACCAAGATTGTCCTTGACCTCCTGCCAACTCCAGCATTTATTCTTTCTATCAGAACTTCTATGTTTCTGTTCCATTTGTCCATCTCTGCCTTTTTCTCCTTTTTTAGTTTTATATTTCTGTTTACCTCTGCTTACTCCGATTAGCTCTGCTTTTACTCCACTTAACTCTGATAATGTCCGCTTTTGCCACCTCCTTTGTCTTTTCACCCTTCTGATATTTCTCTTCTGTTTCAATTTCTTTATTTCTACTTATATACTCCATGGTCAGCATTCTCAGGCTCCTTTTGGGCCTCAAGGGCTTGGCCTTAAATAGGAGGCACCACCTACCACTGCCTCACCCTATCACCTCCATCCTTCAACTCTGGTGCACTGGTTGCACACCTCCACACCATCTCATATCTTGCAGTACACTTCCAAACCTCTGCTCACTCTGGCCATTCCAGAGTTATCCCTCTGAAGCCTCTGCTTCAACTCTGTTTTCACCTCTGGTACCATCAAGGTACACCTCCATCCAACCCCTCTAGGGGCCATCAGCTCTCCCACCTGTCCTCCAGTCTATTTTCCAGGGCCTCCAGGTTTTTCCCATCTTCCAGACTATCTGGTACCTAGTACCTAGTGTACCCTTCAGTGTTCACCTCTGATGCCTCTGGTCTAACTCCAACATACTCCGGAATACTTGATGATTTTATTACTTCTGACCTCTACTCAGGGCCCTCCATTCTCCTTTGTTTCCCTTCCAGACTTCTGCCAACTTAGGCATTTTCTTGCATCCTCCATGCAGTCAAGCTTGATTCCTTTGTCTTCCTTCACCTTCACTCAACTCTGGTACACTGTGTACAACTCTGGTTTAACTCCAGTTAACTCTGCTTTTTTGATGTTTTATCTTTATCTCTCTATATTTGTTTCTGGTCTCCCTCCATCTGCCCTTGTTCTTTCACCACCTCTGTTCTCTCAGTTTACTTCTTCTGCCTTCTGTTTCCTTTGGCATATTCCTATGCCACTTCATTCCCCTCTGGCACATTCCTGTGCCACTCCATTTCCCTCTGTTTGCTCCAACTGAACTCCAGAGTAACTCTGGATTTTCTCCAGTTTACTTCATTTCAATTACTACACTCTGTCTTCCATGCTTACATTTTGGACTTGTTCCATTTTCCTCTGTTAACTCCAGCCTTACTCCAGTTTTACACCCTCTTGGGTACATTTATGTACTCTTATCTTCTCTGTTTCCAGGACCATTTGGTACCTGGCATACATTTTCATTTCTCTGGCCTGTTTCAGGCATCTTTCACCCCTTTCCAGGGCTCTCTGACTTCTTTCATCTCCATTTCTGTCTCAGTCTCTGTACCTATGTTTTCATTCTTCTTCCACTCTACTTTAGTATATCTCTGAACTCCAGTACACTCCAGACAACTCTGGTCCTTCTCCAGGGACCTTCATCCTCCATCCTTCTTGGTGCCATCCAGTGCCCTCCACTCTCTGGCCCTCTCTGGGCACCTCCAACTCCCTTCCAGGGCTTTCTATCTTCTTTCTCTCTGTCTTCTGTTTCTTCTCTCTGCTTTCTTCTCCACTGTCCAGCTACCCCTGCATGTTCTCCGCTGCTACTCCACACACTCTACCATCTCCGGTATCTGTTCCACTCCACTTGTGCACCCTCCATGCCCTTCAAATCCACCTTGCACACCATCCACATCTATCCCTGTCAGAAATTGTGCCAAAGGCATGCCTTGACCCCTTTTGCACTGAGGCTTGGAGCCTTCTTTGGAGATAGCATATCATCAGTAGCAGGACTTTGAGTTTTCCAGCTGGTCCAGATGATTCTTCATCACTCCAAACTCCATGCAGCATCCTTTCTCAGACTTGGCCCAGTAAGCACCTCTATTATTCCCTCTGTCAGTGCATCCTCTCCAAAGAAGCTTGACCACTTCCTTGGATTGGCTCTGCACTAAATCCTCACTTACTGTAGGCCTTGAGGGCTTGGCCTTAAAGGGGAGGCACTGTCATATCCATGACATCCCATCCATCTCTGCCCCCTCTGGCTCCATCTCCAACCAACTCTGGTCACCTCTGTCACCTTTAGTCCATCTCCGCTTCCTCTATGCTCAGAGCTCCACTCCTCCACTTCAGACCAAGGCTGTGCTTGCACAGCTACTCGGCTATACTTTGGACCTGGATATCTTTTGTACACATTCCATTTGTACTTCCCTTCACTTCCTTCATCCCTTTTCCATCCTTTATGAGACCCTTGATACTATCTCACTTCTTCCCTGATATTTAATGTTCCTATTAATCCCTTAGTATAAAACCTTTGTACTTCTGTCATATAACCTTGGCATGAATATTGAATTTAGTTCTGCTCTCCTATTCTCATTGCAATCCCCTTCTCCTCCTATTGGACCTCTGCTCCTCTGAAATACAAGGACATGGACCTGTTCAAGGGCATGACACATAAGTCCTGTGCCAATGTCCTTCCTATGCAACTCCACTCTGACATCTCCACTCTGGACTTTGGTCCAACTCTGAGACAAACTTCATCAACCACCCCTCAGCACCTCCAGACCTCTGATCAGACTTGAGTCTAGAGAGTCTGGACCTTAACAGACACCTTCACTCCAGACTTCAGTTCAACTCCAAGACTAACATGTCTACCATCCCTCAGCACCTCTGGACCTCCAATCAGACTTGAGTCCAGAGAGTCTGGATATTAACAGTATATTCATGCTGCCTCTTGAGCAGGTCTCCACTTCTGTTGTCTCTGACCTCACAACCTCATGTCATCATGATCACTCATTATGACATCCACACACTCTTGGGATCACACTGAACCCAACCATACACCTCCCTCTGGCTTACACCACATCTCTGACTTCTTGCTGTCCTCTCAACAGCCCATCTTATCATCCATCTCTCCACATCTCTGAACTCTGACCTAACTCTGCACCCTTGGCAGGTCCTCCCTTCCATCTCTTTTCCTTGTTGCTGACTTCTCCTCCCATGCCCTCTGGTGAGACCATCCCCAACTTTCATATCACCTCTTTGGGTTTCCATTTTGTTGGTTTTAGGATACTGCTGCTTATCCACAAGACTCCATTGAGTGACTGGAATACAAGCAGCACTTTGTCCAACCCCTGCAAGCAGAATGCCAAACTGTCAAGTCCAGGTACTCCAGGTCAAGTCTGACTGGAGTTCTGAAGGGGCTAAGGGGGAAAGTGGAAGTAAGTGGCAGAGGTGGACTGGAGTCCAAATGGAGTAGCAGAGATGGAGGGGACTTATGAGGACTTGGTGCAGGACTTGTGTGTCATACCCTTGTCTAAATATGGTCCTTGGATTTCAGAGGACATAGGAGCAGAGGTTCTGGAAGGGGAGAAGTAGGGGAAGATGAGGCAAGGGAGATTGGACGAGAGTAGGAGGAGAGACTTAATTGATATTCATACTAAGGAGATACAGAGTGGAGTACAGAGGGCTTATATACTGAGGAGAAAGATGACTAATTCTAGGATTGGTGCAAGGTGTGAAACAGATAAGTTCAGGGATAAGGAGTAATGGAAATCAAGGGATGAGTGAAATATAGGGATGAGTACAGGGTTGAGATATATGACAATGTCATAAAGAATTAGTTATGAAATAGTCTGAATAAGGAAATTATGAAGCTGGATGGAAAACTGATCAGAGTTGTAGCAGAGTTGTGCTGGAGACATTGGAGTTGAGTACTAGGATAGAACTCTGAGAGATAGGTGAATGAGGATGGTGGATGAAGGGGCCAGAGTTGGCCAGGGTTGGCTGGAGTAGGTGTTATAGGGGGGCAGATGGATGGATGTAACACAAACCTCCTGTGCCTCTGGAATCTCCACTCCAGAGCACACTCCAACATTGCCATGGTTCTCAGACTTGTCACCCACCCACTCTTTGTCATTGTCATTGAATTCACATATGTATACAAGAGTAACAGCTAAGTCCACTTCATCAGCCACCTTTAGCCTTTCACTGAAGGAAGGTAGGACACTCTTGGTAAGCAAAGTCAACTCTGCAATATCCAACTTCCCTCCATCCTTAACTCTGCTTACTCTGACCCTTTGGACCACAAGTCTGAAGGTACCCCACTTTTTCTGCTGCTAACTCCAGCAAGTCCAGATGACATGGTATTGGACCCTCTTCAGGTCTTTTCTTCCTCTCTCTATTTCCTTTTGCCTCCATGCAATTTCCTTCTGTCATTTTCCTTTTGTTTCCTCTTCATGTCATCCCTCTGACCCTTCCTACCTAAGGACCAAAAAAGTCTGAAGGTCACTCTGTTCCATTGTCTCCTGACACTGACTTATCTGGTCAGCCTGGACATCTGGGCAAAGAATCTCCTTTGTTCCTTTCTTTTCCTTCCTCTATTTCTGCCTCTTCTATTTGTTTCTTTTCCCTCTGCTTCTTCTGTGCTTTTGGATCCCAAGTCCAATAGCAACTCTGTTTTATGTCCACTAACTCCAGTCATGTCTGGTCCATTTTTGATATTCAGGGTAAAGGGCCCCCTTTTGGTTTTTTCCCTTTCTTTTCCTTTCTCCTATACTCTGTCTTTTGTTCTGACACTAGGTCATGATGGTAGACTCCTCTTCAAGGAGTGCCATTACCAGTTGACGAACACCCTCCATTTCTTCTTTACCTGATGACCACAAATCTAAAGATAACTCTGCCCTAACTCCAGTTTGCTCTGGCAACTCCAGAGCCTTTTCTCCTTGAAGCTCTCTTTTCATTCTGCTTCATTCTGCTCTTCGTTTTCTCTTCTATTTTTTTCTCTAACTCTATATCTGAGGACCATAAGTCCAATGGTCATTTTGTCCCTCACCTTCAGCACTGCAATGCTTAATAGCTGCCACTCCTGTTGCTCTGGCTCACACTCCACTCCCTCTGTATCTGAAGACATCAAGTCCAAAGGTAACTTCACTTCAACTCCAGTTGCTCCAGCAACTCTGGAGCTTTCTTTTTTTTTCTTCTTCCCCTTCCCATTCCATTCCTCCAGACTTGGGACCTGCATCACCCTTGTATGCACTCTCCTCGAGAGCACCTGATGATGCACCCCTTCTATTTTCCTTTTCCATTTCTTGCCCTTCAGTGCTGTCCACTCTGGTGGCATCCAGTCTGTTCTGGACCAGTCCATTTTCCTTCTGTCCTCTTCTATTCTATTTTCCAGATCTGGGATCTTGTTGCCCTTGTCTGTGCTCTCTTCTAGAGCATCTTTTGATGCAATCCTTCATCCTTTCTCTTTGTCTCCTTTGTACCTCAAGACATCAGGTCTAAAAGGTAACTTTGTTCTAAGTCTGGTTTGCTCCGGCAACTCTGGACCCTTTCCTTCTTCTCCTCTTTGTTTTTCTTCCATTCTGTTCTCCAGACCTGGGACTTGCATCACCCTTGTCCACACTCCATTCTGGGGCACCTCCAGATGCATTCTCTCTTTTTCTCTGTCCACTTCTTATGACCTCACAATTTCCCCTCTGGATCCACTTCAGACCACTCTGCTGTCACTCCACTCGTCTTCCTATGTCTATTTCTTCTTTTTGTTTCAAACTCTTCTGTGCTGTCAACTTCAGTGGCATCTGGTCCATTTTGGGCCACTCCATTTTCTCTTCTGTTCTTCTCCTTTTTCTCTGTTGGCACTTTGGGTCTCCACTCTTGTCAACTCCTAACAACTCTGATGAACTCCAGTCCACTCTGGACCACTTGTTTCCTTTTCTCTTCCTTCAAGCAATCCACCTCTGTGGCCTTCATGCCAAATCTCTTTGGGTTCTCTGACATTTGTTTAGTATAGGACATTGTGTGCTTGCCCAGTAAATGATCTGTTGATCATTGGGTCTAAGAAGCTGCAACTTCATTTAATGTACTCCTATAGATAGAATACCAAACCTCTGCACTCCAGGACTCTGTTCAAAAACTTAATCCTGGGAGTTGCACCTCTATGATTCACCCAAGGTCTTGGGCCTTCTGCAGTCATTGTCTGCAGACCTCTGACTGGCTTTGTCCAGATTTCTCCCCATGTTCAGGACTGACCAATGAATAACCCTTTTAGCTCTCCGTTATCAATGGCACTTTATAGTTCATTGTTGTTGTCTGTGTTGCCTTTCACTTTTAGATCTTCAACCTTCACAGTCTTGTCCTGCAGACCTTCAATCAGCTTTGTTTCAGACATCTCTCCCCACACATAGGACTGACCAAGATAGTCTTTTGACCTCTTGCCAACTTCAGCACTGAATTCTTCTTTCAGGACTTCTATGCTTTTGCTCCATTTGTTAATCTCCATCTTTATGTCTCTTTGATTCACTCTGTTTTTTGTCTTTCTTTCCACTCTGTTACATCCACCTTACTCTGATTTACTCTGGAGTTACCTCCAATTACCTCCACTATAACTCTGATCAACTCTGATAATTTTCATTGTTCACCACCTCCTTTGTCTTTTCATCCTTCTGATATTTCTTTTCTGTTTTAATTTTTCATTTCTATCTATGTACTCCATGGATAGCATTCTCAGGCTCCTTTTGGGCCTCAAGGGCTCAGCCTTAAAGGGGAGGCACCATCCACCACCACCTTACCATATCACCTCTGTTTGCCAACTCCAGTGTATCTATTGCACTCCTCTATACCATTTGAGTCATTTCTCCAGAGCTTCCACTCCAACTCTGCTCTCAACTCCAGTATCCTCAAGGTACACCTCCATCCAACCTCACTTCACTATCCCTCCTCTGGCTCTTTGTATAAGTGTCATATCCATGACATCCCATCTATCTCCACCCCCTCGGCCCCATCTCCAACCAACTCCAGTCACCTCCGTCACCCTTAGTTCACCTCTGCTTCCTCCACACTCAGAGCTCCACTCCTCTGCTTCAGACCAAGGCTGTGCTTGCACAGCTACTCAGCTATACTTTGAACCTGGATACCTTTCATACACATTCCATTTGTACTTCCCTTTGCTTCCTTCATCCCTTTTCCATCCCTTATGAGACCCTTGATACTGTCTCACTTCTTTCCTGACATTTGATGTCCCCATTAATCCCTTAGTATAAAACCTCTGTACTTCCATTGTGTAATCTTAGCACGAATATCGATTTAGTTCCACTCTCCTAACTCCTGTCATGATCCCTTGATTTAGTCACCTCTCCTGATCCTCATCACAATTCCCTTCTTCTCCTGTTAGAACTCCACTCCTCCAAAATACAAGGACATGGACCTGTTCAAGGGCATGACACATAAGTCCTGTGCCAATGTCCTTTCTATGCAACTCCACTCCAACTCCTCCACTCCAGACTTTGGTCCAACTCCAAGACAAACTTCATTGGCCACCCCTTATCACCTCCAGACCTTAACAATAAGGTCCTTAGTTCCAACATATAGCCCCATCTAGACTTCTGCTTAGCTTTCTCCTCTAGCCCATTTTCTAGGGCCTACAGGTTTTCTCCATCTTCCAGACTATCCAGTACCCTTGTGGTACACCTCAGTTCGCACTCTGGCATCCTCTAGAGTTGTATTTATTCAGTTCCTCCATTTCTGCATTTCTGCATTTCCACTGCTTCTTCTTTGAGTTTTGGACTAATCACTCCATTGTTTTTCAGTCCTTTTCTGTTCTGCCTTCAAGTGCTCCAGTACTGGTTGTACTCCTCTGTGTTCACTTCCAATACCTCTGGTCTAACTCCAGTACTCTGTTCTATATTATGATTCTGTTACTTTTGGCCTCTTTCACACCCTTCTGTTCTTCTGTGTCTTTTCTGGACTTTTGCCAACTTAGGCATTTTCTTGCATCATCCATGTAGTCAAGTTCTATTCTGCTTCACTCACCTCTGGTATACCATGTACAACTCTTGTTTAACTCGAGATAACTCCACTTTTTCTCTATTTTCATCTTCATCTCTATCTCTATTCTGGTCTCCCTTCATCTGCACCTTATCTTTCATTTCCTCTGTTCACTTTCTCTGCCTTCTGTTTTCTTTGGTGCATTTCTATGCCACTTCATTCCCTCTGGCATATTCATGTGCCCCTCTATTTCCCTCCTTTTTCCTCTGTTACTCCAGCTTAACTCCAGTGTAACTCTGGTTTTTCTCTGATTTACTCATCTTTCACCTGTACACTCTGTTTTCCATCTCTTTCATTCTGGACTTGTCCCATTTCCCTCTGTTAACTCCAGCCTTACTCCAGTTTTACAACCTCTTGGATACATTTATATACCTTTATCTTCTCTGTTTCCAGGACCATTCAGTACCTAGCATACACCTCCATTTCTCTGGCCCATTTTTGGCATCTTTGACCCATTTCTAGAGCCCTCTGACTTCTTTGAATTCTCCTCCATCTCTATTTCTATTTCTGTCTCTGTATCTACATCTCTGTTCCTTTCTGTTCTACCCTAGCAATTCCTCTGAACTCCAGTATAATCTCCATACAACTCCAGTCCTTCTCCAGGGACCTCTATCCTCTGTCCTTCCTGGCACCATCTGGTGCCCTCCACTCTCTGACCCTCTCTTGGCACCTCTGACCCCCTTCTGGGGCTCTCTGTCTGTCATTTTCTCTGTCTCCATTTTCCTCTGTATGCTCTGTCCTTAGTTTCAGTTCAGTTTTCAGTCTCTCCATTTTCATTTCTATTTCTTCTGACTCCATTGTTTCTCTGTTTTCATCCTCCAGTGTCTAGCCACCTCCACATGTCCTCTGCTGTCACTTTGCACACTCTGCCATCTCTGGCATCTGTTCCACTCTGCTCATGCACCCTCCATGCTCTCCAAATCAACCTTGTGCACCATTCACATCCATCCCCATAAGGAGTCATGCCAAAGGCATGCCCTGACCCCTCTTGTGCTGAGGCTTGGAGTCTCCTTTCAAAAGCAGCCTATCATCAGTGAAAGAGGACTTCAAGTTTCCTAGCTGGTCTGGACACCTTTACCATAACCTGCATGGCATTATCCTTGGACTCAGCATAGTAAGCACCTTTGTCATCCACTTTGTCAGTGCACCCTCTCCAAAGAAGCTTGACCACTTCCTCAGATTGGCTCTACACTGAACTTCTACTTACTGTAGGCCTTGAGGGCTTGGCCTTAAAATGGAGGCACTGTCATATCCATGACATCCCATCCATCTCCACCCCCTCTGGCCCCATGTCTGGCCATCTCCAGCCACCACCACCAGACCACCCTCAGTCCATCTTTGCTTCCTTCATGCTCAGGGCTCCACTCCTCTGCTTGGACCAAGGCTGTGCTTGCACAGGGACTCAGCTATACTTTGGATCTGGATATCTCTCATACATTCTTGTTTGTACTTCTCTTTGCTTCTTTCATCCCTTCTCTGTTCCTTATGGACCCTTGATCTTGTCTTACTCATTCCCTGACATCTTGATGTTCCTATTGACCTTTTAGTATATAACCTCTGTACCCTCTGTCATGTATCCCTTAGCACAAATATCAACTTAGTCCCCCCTCCTCACTCTCATTGTGATCTCCATCCCCTCCTCCCATTGGATCTCTGCTCCTCTGAAATATGAGGACACAGACCTGTTCAAGGGTATGACACATAAATCCTGCACCAATGTCCTTATTGAGTAACTCTACTCCAACACCTCTACTCTGGACTTCAGTCCAACTCCAAGACTAACATGTCTACCACCTCTTAGCACCTCCAGACCTCTGATCAGACTTGAGTCTGGAGAGTTCAGACTTAACAATTCCATTCTGTTTTCACCCTCTACCCATGTTTCTTTTTGTTCTCCCTTTGTTTCCATCCTTGACAGTTCCCTGTCAACTCCAATGAACTCTGGTTTTCTCCAGACCATTTTGTTTTCCCTCTTCTCCCTTGAGGCAATCCATCTCTGTGATCTTTGGGTCAACCTCCTTGGATTCATTGATGTTTGTTTTGTTTAGGACACTGCATGCTTGTCTAATAATTGATTTGTTGATTGAGTAGGTATCAGAAGCTCCAACTTCATCTAACACCCTCACAGATTGAATGCCAAAACCTCTGCACTCCAGGACTCCGTCCAGAATCAATCCCAGGAATTGCACCTAAATTTGCCCAAGACCTTGGGCCTTTGTATAGTCACCATCTGTGGACCTCCAACCAGCTCTGTCCGGATTTCTCCCTGTGTTAAAGACTGACCAACCATTGTCCCATTTAGCTGTTCCTTGTATTTTCTTGTCTCCATTTTCATTGATCTAGATCTTGGACCTCTGTGGTCTTATCCTGCAGACCTTCAACCAGCCTTGTCCAGATATTTCTCCCCACACCAAGGACCAACTAAGATTGTCCTTTGGCTTCCTACCAACTCTGATATTAAGTTCTTTGTTTAGGACTACTTTGTTTTTTGATCTTTTCCACTCTTCTCTATTTTGATTTGTTCATTTCTGCTTTTTGTTCTCCTTTTATTCTTCCTGTTGTACATTTCCTTGCACTCTGTTACCTCCAATTAACTCTGCTATAACTCTGATAATTTCTGTGTTCACTTCATTTCCCTCTGTTCAACTCTGGTGTACTCCATGGTTGGCCATTTTTGGCTTCACTCAGGCCTCAAGGGCTTGGCCTTAAAGGGGAGGCACTACCCCATCTCCATCTATCCCTGTTCCCCTCTGACCTCAAGACCCTCCAGTATCTTTGTGGTACTCCTCTGATTCCATTTCAGATTCCCTTGTCCAACTCTCTGGCCCCTTCTAGGCATCATCTGCTTTCTATCCACCCTCTAAGGCTACCCATTCTCAGCCCTCTGACCTGGTCCTCTTCTGGGGCCTCCTGAGTCCATTTCCTCTGCCATTCTCATACCCTCCAAAACCTTGGTATACACCTCCACAACCCTCCACCCACTCTGGCAGTGCCAGAGTTACCCTCTGAAACACCTCCACTTCAACTCTGGTATCCTCAAGATACACCACTGCCCAACCTCCATTTCCACAACCTCTCATACTAGGCCCAACTTTTCCAGACCTTTCTCTAGGTCCTATATGTTCCCCTCTCCACCCTCCAGATCATCCAGTACCCTTGTGGTACACCTCTGTCAGCACTCTGGTATCCTCTGGAGTTGCTTTATCCTTTTCTCTCTTTGGATATGCTACTAGCAGTACTCCACATTTAAGTCCAAAAACTCTGGATATACTCTGGAGTACTCTCTTCTCTTCCCTTCCATCATCTCTGTACTTCATAGTACACCTCCACTTTTCCCCTCTGGTCTTCCTTTGCATTTTCTTCATCTTTTTCCTCTTCTGTTCATTTTGTTCACTATTCTGTCTTTCATTTTTTTACTGCTCATTCTGCTTACTCCTATTGTCTTCTACCCCTCTTGCATATTCCTGTGCCCCTCTGTTTCCCTCTGTTAGCTCTGGCATAACTCTAGTTTTCTCCAGTTTCTCTGTTTGTCTTTTGTTTTCCCTTCAGTGTCCAGAACCCTCCAGTACCTGGTGTACACTTCTGTTCCTCTGGCCCACTCTAGGCACCTCTGATCCAATTTCAGGACCCTCCATCTTCTTCTTCACCCTCTGGCCCTCTCTGGGCATCTCTGACCCCCTTCTGGGGTCCTCTGTTTTCCATTTCTATCTTTGTTTTTATCTTCTCTATCATTCATCTCTTTGTTTTTGTTTTCAGTTTCTCCACCTCTGTTTTCACTCTCCAGTGTTCCTAGATCTGTCCTCCAAATCTCCTCCACTACCACCTTTCATGCACTCTGCTGTCTCCAGCATCCATTCCCTCCATCTGCACACTCTCCAAGCTCTCCATATCCATCCCTTCACCTTGTGCATCATTTGCATCTATTCCACATCTGGGTTTATGCCTGAAGACACTCCCTCATCTCTCTTGCACTGAGGCTTGGAGCCTTCTTCAGAGCAGCTAATTATAGGTGGTGGTAGGATTCTGAGTTTTCTAGCATGGTCTCAACAAAATCTTCATCTGTCATATCCATGACTTCCCATCCATTTCCACCCCCTCTAGCCCCATCTCTGACCATCTCCAGTCATCTCCATCCCCCTCAGTCCATCTCCACTTCCTCCATGCTCAGAGCTCCACTCCTCCACTCAGACCAAGGCTGTGCTTGCACAGGGACTCAGCTATGCTTCAGACCTGGATATCTCTCATACATTCTCATTTGTACTTCTCTTCACTTTCTTCATCCCTTCTCCATCCCTTATGGACCCTTGATCTTGTCTCACTCATTCCCTGACATCTTGATGTCCCTGTTGACCTTTTAGTATATAACCTCTGTACCCTCTGTTGTGTATCCCTTAGCACAAATATCAATTTAGTCCCCTCTCATCACTCTCATTCCATTCCCCTCCTCTTCCTGTCAGAACTCTGATCCTTTAAAATATGAGGACATGGACCTGTTCAAGGGCATGACACATAAGTCCAGCACCAATGTCTAAGTATCTCTGCTCCAACTCTGAGACTAACACTGTCTACCACCCTTTAGTACCTCTGGACCTCCAATCAGACTTGAGTCTGGAGAGTCTGGACTTAACATTATCACATTCAACTTCATGTGGTACACTACCTTGGACTTGGGCCCAGTAAGCAACTCTGTTATCCCCTCTGTCAGTGCACCCTCTCCATAGAAGCTTGACAACTTCCTCAGACTGTGTTAAGTCTGGACTCTCTGGACTCAAGTCCAATTGGAGGTCTGGAGGTATCAAGGGGGTAGTAGACTTGTTAGCCTTGAAGTTGGACTGAAGTCTGAAGTGGAGAAGTTGGAGCAGAGTTACTCAGGAGGATGTTGGCGCATGACTTATGTGTCGCACCATTGAACAGGTCCATGTCCTCTGAGGATATTTCAAAGGATTGGAGTTCTGACAGGAGGAGAAGATGGGGATTGCAATGAGAAAATGGGGAGTGGACTAATTCGATATTTGTGCTAAAGCTACACGACGGAGTGTACAGGGATTATATACTAAGGAATTGGAAGGTAAGTAGGGCCAGATCACAGCATAGGAGCTGTGTTCCGAGACAAGGATTACAAATGTACCATAATGATGAGTAATACTATAAAGAAGTTCCAGGTCCAGGTATAACTGAGTACCAGTCCAAGCACAGGTTGGCCTGAGCAGAGGAATGGAGCTCTGAGTGTGGAGGAACAGAGATGGACTGAGGGAGTTGGAGTTGGGCAGAGTTGGCAGGAGTTGGCAGGAGATGACTGGAGTTGGGGCCAAAGGGGTTGAAGATGGATGGAATGGCACAGGATATGACAGACTGGCTCTACACTCTATCTGTGCTTACTAAGGCCTTGAGGGCTTGGCCTTAAAGGGGAGGCACTGTTATATTCCATCATGTAACTTTAGCACAAATATTGAATTGGTTCATTCTCTGTTCTCTTGTCACAGTCTCTGTCATATCCATGCCAAACCAGCCATCTCCACCTCCTCTGGCCTCTCTCCAACCTACTCCAGTCACCTTCATTCCCCTCTAGTCCACCTCCATCTCCACCATGCACAGAGCTCCTTGGAGCTCTGCTCCTCTGATCAGACCTGCAGCTGTGCTTGCTCAGAACTGCCTGGATCTTATCCCTATTTGTTCTTCCTTTTGTTCTTTCATCCCTCCTTTATCCCTACTTTGCTTACTATCTCCTAGAATATTTTCATATATTTGCCATCTTAGTAAGATAGTATTTTCATCCTGTTTTATACCCCCTCTTGTCCCTTTGTTTGTATTTAAGTCCTGTACCTCCTGTATATACTCCTTAGCATGAATATTGACCTAAGCTCCCCCATCTCCTCTCATTTTGCAACCACTCCTCCTTGGCGGAACTCTGGTTGGACTTGAGTCCAGAGGATAAGGATGTTAACAGTATATTCATACTCAATCCTAAGCAGGTCTCTATTCTTTTCTTATATTCTCTTACTTCTATTTTGTACTCTGACCCTCCATTAGGATCTCTACATGGGCTGGGATTCATTCTGAATCCAACTATGCTCTATGGAGTCATCTCCTGACTTTTCCTCTGACTGACTCTGCCCCTTTGGCAAAGTCTCCTTCAGGCTACTGCTTGCGGTACCACTGAACTCCATTCTACCCCACCTTGTAGTGGCCCTTTGTTATCCTACACCTCTGATTTTTCATCCTCAGTCTGCCTTGTCAGCAACCACCCTTCTTTCTTTCTCTGTACCATCTACTCTTACATATGACCTCTGTTCCTCCACATCTCCGATTTACCTCTAGTACTTCAGAGGCCCTTCTTCTCTTATTCTTCAACATCTTTCAGTTGTCCCTTTATTCCCTCCATACCTCTGATTGACTCTGCCTTTTGGCAAGTTGCCTCTTCTTCTATTTCCTTGTTGTAGACTTTTTCCTTCTCCTGCCTCCTGACAAATCACCTCCAACAATCTTCATCACCTCCTTGGGTTTCTAACTTTTGTTGGTTTTAGAACAGCTAGCTTGCCATGATACTCCATTGAGTAATTGGCAATGAGCAGCACTTTCATTTGTGGCCCATACAAGATAGGAATGCCAAGCCCTCTGCTACTCCAGGCTTCTGGGGCCTCTGTCTTCATGCTCCACCCTACTGCCTCTGGACAGCACTCTGGATTCACCACGGCACCTCAGACTTACCACAGTCCAGTCCACAGTCAACCTCCAGTCACTTACTAGGGGAAGGCAGGACATCCCAATAGGAAAGTCATTCTGCAACATCCAATCTCACCCCCAACCCTCAACATCCACCCCTGATCCTTTCATACCTAAGGACCACAAGTCCGAAGGTACTCTGCTTCTCTGACACAAACTCTGGCATCTCCAGACATTATGGTGATGGACCACCTCAGTCCTTTTCTTTCCCTTCCTCTCTTTGTCTTCTCTATGATTTTTCCCTCTGACCATATAGACATCTTGGTAATAGACCCACTCTGGGCCATTCCATGGTACCTTTTATTCTCCTCCCTTCAC
>JBBPKI010000604.1:0-20680 GCA_038089155.1 Nevesoporus exiguus
CAAATATCAGAGGATACTGCTCACCAGATGAAGCCGCAGAATCAATTCTTGATGAGCAAGTCGATGTAGATTGTCACACTTGAGCACATCTGTGACAAATTTCAATCTCCTCTTCGACACCAGAAGCTGAGCACAGGGAGCCCGCAAGGCCATCAGGTTTGGAGTCTACAATAATAGCACCCGACACTGTCACCTTCACGCGCGCAATGGCACCCTCCCAAAAGTCTCAGAAACACTGGCGCATGGAGGCCGAGACAGCCCACGAAACAAAATGTGACAAGGCTTGTGAAGCGCTCCGCAGTGGTAGCCTGCAAGAATCTAGCCATAGCTACAAGGAAGTTTGAGGAGCAAGCACGACGTGAAGATGGGGCAGATCCTAGTTGCATTTTTATGATCACTCTATCCAAGGCAAGGAAGAGGGATGAACTTGAAGATTTGGTCACTGCCATTGCACTTCCTGAGGTCAGAAAGAAGGAAGATCTTGCACGAATCACTGCTCACTTTGACAGATTCCTGCAACCAAAACTTGATACCCGCTTCAAGGAGCTCTCTACACGGGGTCGATGACATCCTCGTACGGACGAAGGTGATATTTTAATTGGACCATCCACCTGCCGGCAACGTGTAGACTCATCTTTGATACATCCATGCCAGCTGGTGCCAGCACCCCCAGTTTCGACAATAGTCCCTTGAACTACTTACAACTTCAGTCCCCTACCTCATCTAGTACTATATATGATGGCTTGTCAGGCGCTATACCTTACTACTCACACTCCTAATATACCCATTGCTTGTCCTGCAACCTTTCGAAACTTAGACATGTCTGAGTCCTCAGGTTTCTTGTCTTCATCCTGTTGTGGCACCACATGCCGACGACACCTGAGGCTGGAGTTTCGAAGTCCGTAGGTGCCGGATGCGTGACCCGGTGTGACGAAAAGTTTGCATTGCATGTGCAAAAGACGGCAAAACTCGGAATCAGTCTACATGCTGAACGCACGCCAGAAAAAATCGGGAAAAATGCATAGTAGATGGAGCGCCATGGTCTGAATTCACAGATTGAACCCGAGCAGAGTAAGTATCTTTGTGAAGATGTCAGAATGAAAATAGTGATTTTTTTGCACATCCGGGGCACTGATAGTACCCAGGAATCGACTTGTCATCTGGGCACTCAGGTATTCCCCGTATAGCATTTCTGTCTCGGGAATTTGCTGAAAGTGCACGAGATCTTCGAGAGTCTTCATGAATCCAAGATACTTGGCCAGGAATCGGTACGTATTGGCATCGACACCAGCAGCATAAATTCGCAGGTAGCAGTCATCTACGTCTCGCTCCGTGGAAGTGACAGGCAACGATAACGACTGACCAAGATCTGCCAAGATGGCGATATAAGGAAGCGACTCGGAATCTGTGCTTTTTCGCTCAGATAATCGTGTCTTCGGGTGACCTTAAACAATTCTCGTTTGGACGGCGTCGATTCGTGTGCCTTGTCGGAAATGAAGATGTGCGACATCCGTGACTCCGCTGACGCATTTTCAGGCCCACCTCGGAAGTAGATCGGTATCACCTTGTCAATGAGAGGCTGCTGATGGCAGAACTGCACTCCGCTGGTCCTTTGTCAGTGGCGAAGTGTCCATTCGTTCAGCTACCAGGTGGATGATCGGTCTCGAGGTCAGGCGTGAAAAAATCGGGAGGACTGATCCTGACACGTCGTTGTCCTTTGATCCAGAAATGTTTGCCTCCATGCATACCTAGTGCGAGAAGTTCAAGATATGCACCTGCTAGAATTAGCAAGCGCGCTGCCACTCCCATCCTATCCGGCCCGAGCGATTACCCAAGCGACCCACATGCGCCACGGGCGGCACAAAAATGCTCTCCATTCCCCTAGTATATACTATCCCCTCCAGCGACTTCGGCACTCCCAACGACTTCGGCACTTTCATAAAAACATAACTTTCTTTTTGTCCCCACAATTTTCTTGTATCTACTATCTAGACTGAGTGCCTTTGAGCTTGAATGAACGAAAACGGTGCAGAAATGAGAGAGATAGCTGATTGCTGACCGTCACGCTGGGCTGAAAAGTGTGACCAAATGTGACTGCCGAAGTCGTTTGGAGTGCCGAAGTCGCTGGTAGTACCTTGCGCGCAGTACGTTTTTTTCCTTATCCTGTGCAATGCCATGCGGTCTGGTTGCTACCTCATTTTTACCTCTTTTGACTCTAATATATTCTGTATCCTATATAAGACCTACACTTCGTATGTAGACACCTCAGTCCGTCGCACCGCACGACGACTGAGGTGAGCTAGCTATCTTTCATACTTACCTACTCGAACTTACCTGCATGTAGTTTGTCTCTCGGCAGGTAATATATTAGTCCGTTGCACCGCACAACGACTGAGTTTGTCTCTCGACAGCCGTCGCGCCTCCCCTTTTTCGCTCATATATTCTATTGGCATCCTGGAACACCTTACACACAAGCGATGCTTGACTATCCTCCTCGTGCCATATGAGGTCCGAACATGAATTCGAGCCAATCCACGACCAGGACCATTTCACAGTTGATGAGATGATATTCCCACGACGATGGTATTTTAGCGATTCTGACCTTTGCATCCTTGCGGATGAACAGACCCTTGGCAAGAAGCTATAGTAATCTGCTTGCTAGCTCATCGCGTTGGTGAGAGAATATATGCGCGAGAAAGGGGAGGCGCGACGGCTGTCGAGAGACTCGGTCGTCGTGCGGTGCAATGGACTGAGGTGTCTACGTACAAAGTATAGATCTTATATATGGTATGGAATATATTGGAGTAAAAGGGGGAAACCATAATGTTGTGAGATATGGCGGTTGGTACACACAGGAATAGGGAAAACTTGTCATATGTGCGAGGTACTATGTACTTGAAGAATGGAAAGTGTTTATGCACCGGTCGTGGCGTATGCGTGTCGCTTGCACACCGGTGACTAGTCGGGGCGGATGAGATCGAGGTGGCAGCGCGCTTGCTAATTCCAACAGTTGGTCCATATCAATCACCCCAGAGTTGATGGCATTCAAAAGCGTCTTCAAGGCGACCTCCAGTTCCGAAGGACTCCCGTGCAAATCGTCTGCAGCTACGCATGACAGAAGTGGTTCGGATGAATAGGTGGTGAATCTCCAGTTACGGTCCAAGGCAGACGCGTAAGTGACCCGCTACCCCGCTCTCCAGATGCTCGACTGAATCCGGGTGTCCGAATGTAACATCGAGGCCAAGTCGCTGCTCCAATGCTGCGAGCACACGGCTTGTCTTGCTGGCGTTAAATGTGTATCCTCCACATAATTTCGATGAGGCGGTACTTAATACACTCTGAAGGAATCCGAGGGCGGTCCTTAAGGATTGCCACCTGTGAATGATGACCACATTAGTCGAGATCTGCAGCACAGGTGAGAGACGTACCAGGGTCGTCTGTAACCTGCAATGTGACCGAGCTGGGCGACGTCGTCGATGTCAACTTCTCCTAGCCTAGTTGAGTGCGAGGTGGCAACAGCCTTTCGCCTTGTATTGTAATACGATCGGAATTGTCTGCAAGACGAACGAATGAGGGGATCAGAAGGAAGACATGTGTTCACGGACGTTTCTGAATAGGTGGCGAGAAATCGGCGACCTTGGAGGTGGTCAAGGTAAACACGACCCAGACGGCATGATTCTGATGATGAGAATATTCGTTAACGACTCTGCAGAAAACGACCACAGGGCGATATCCACAAGGAGTACGCGATGAAATAAGATGGTGTGCCTCGTCGACCGCGATGATCATCTTTGGTCGACTGAAATCATGGCCGAGGATCCTCTCGAGGAATCTAGACATTTTGTGATAGGCAGTAAATAAACTGCCGGCAAAATTAGGTGGATTTCATGATCCGGTTACGGTACGTATGGCTTAGCTAGGACATTGAGACGAGCCGGGGTATTCACCGGAAATTGTAAGCACAACGAGCCCGTTGGCAGCTTTATTTACATCAGTGTTTGCGGCCTCGTCAATGGAATTTGACATGGCTAAATCTTCTGCTGTTGGACGGGGGCATCTCTCCAAGGCACTGGTGCGATCAGCATGAGCCTACAGAACATCTTCAAATGCCGGCCATGCAAGCAATGTCAGGCATTAGTATTGCCTTGACGTATATATCAAACAACTTTTGAGAAAACCCGGCTCTGATTTTATCTTTGAGAGGATCGATCATATCGCACATCCGACCCACCCAATTCATGACGGTCTCCTTGGTTTGTTGAGTATCGCGAGCTGTGTGGATATATGCGTGAAGGGTGTCCAAAAAAGCAGTGAAGAATGCGTAGCAGACGATTTGATAATTTTGTTCGTTGCGAGGGATTCGAATTCGGTCGATATTTTCGACGGAATGACACCCGGAAACCTAACTTTTTGTCTTGGTCTCTGCGCAAAATCACCACGACATCCTTCTTGGTTAGCTAGAAAAGAGAGGTGAAATGAATCACCCACAGATAGCTACTATGCCGTGGTCACAGGGAACGCCATTGCGGATTGGGACACTAGTGGAGATCAGCCGCGTGGATAAGAAGGAATACGGAGGAGCCAGTCGGACACCAAGAAAATACGTGATAGGTCTCCAGGTGTCTACCCTACTCTAGCCAGTCAGCGGTGCCAGAACCACGTGCAACTGTAGTACCTCGAGCTACTGGAGACCAGAACTGCTATCAAGAGAGACAAGTAATGTACACAAGCTCGTACACATCGGTTCGTCCCTTATCATGCGACCCCAGAAATTTCGACGGCAAAAGGGGACAGACAATGACCAAGCAAAAGCGCAGACGATCCATCGGAAGCAAGGACCCTTACTTCTTCTGCATCTCGGTCCAGCTGGTCAAGAAATTCGGCGGCGCCAGAGATCTGTGCGACACGAGCACACAGTCCGTGCAATGCAAGTAAACGGGGGTCAGGTGGCGGGGCACCCTGAAGTTCGGAATTGAACTCGACAAAGTCTGGTGCGCCCTGGACCTGACGATCATGACCCACGAAAGTCTTATGGATCAATGCTTTCCCGTCTCTTCTGTCAAGTGCACAGACTTCGTAACGGTGTAGCTGCACATGTGTCAGCTAGCATCGCTGACAAGCTCCGAACATACCTTATCAGTGGGTTCAAACCATAGCGTCAACCCATCAAAATAGCGGTGGAGATTATACTCCAGCGTAATCATATTGCAGACCTCGTGAACACCTCCTGAGTCCGTGAAAGCGTCGACAAGCTCTGTGTATCCGAACATCTTGAGTATAGTCATGGGATTGGCAGCATGATGAACCTGAACAACCAGTGAATAGCGTGGAGAACTCGGTGACTACCACTAATACGTCACCTTGATGGTTTTGTCAATGCCTTGGATTGTTGATTCGTTGAGTATGTGAGAGACCTCAAGTTCAACTGCCATGACTTGTTGCTTCCTCAGTTCCCTGCAATGTTTGCGCGAGGACTGATCAATTATACCAGTGATAGTACACCGGTAGCCGTCACGTGCCAGCGCCTTTCAATGATTGAACATGAATGGCGAGCAAGATAAATGGCTGTACGAAATATACAGACCTTGTCCCTCGAGGCACTATAACCCCTGCCAGAGGCTTCCATCGTGTATTCGATCATTTCTTCCACTGTGTCGAAGTCTGGCTGCGAGGGGTGTGAAGAGGGCGGTGGGTATTGGGTAGACGACATTTTGACTAGAGTCGACGGTCAGCAGCGATTAAGCAGAAAATTGATGGGTCGCACATGCACGTATGAAATGGTCCCGTAGTTTTTCACCGTTTTTGAAGATGACATCGAGTGGAGTATCGCTAGAATCCTGGGGCGGCGACATGTACCAATCGACAAGGGTTCCACAGGGTGTATTGCCGAAGACACCAGTCTGCTTGTGGAACTCGAGAAGAAACCATCCAGAGACTCTGGCTTCGACAAGCTTCGCCGTCGCTGCTCTTGAGGCGGGATTCTTATCTCCTTTTTTTTTGAGTGTACTTGCTTCGTTTACCAGTTTGAGAGCGTGCTCTTCTGCTTGCAACACACGCTCGTAGGCGTTGCGGCGATCGGACTTGTCGCGCCAATCCAGCTCGGCAGAGTCGATCCGGGGCAGTAGAGGGGGCGTGAAGTGATCAAAATCGTACTTGGACAGTAAGTTTCGGATCATAGCGTAGACTGTTGACGTTGGACAGGGGTACTCTGGTTCATATAATAAGATCACGTGCAAGTCCCACATGGCCGATACGGTGCCGCCCGACATAGCTTGGAGACTATTGATTATCTAGCTATTCAGCAGTCTAGTATTTAAGAACGAAGGGTAGGTTTATGTCTGCTCTCCTCCTTCCCTGCAGTTCTTCACACTCCTTTCCACGCCTCTGGCTACCATGCCCTAGGACCGTCCTTGGCAGTCCCTCCGATGCCACACTCCTACTTGCATCACCGCGCTGCCGGCCTTGACTAACTCTGGCTACGTTGGCTTCGCATATCGCGACTCGAATTCGTTCATGCATCGCCCCTTGGTCATAAGCACTGTGACCTGTTGCTCCGTCTCGTCCCATACTGTCTTGACACGACCTCAAGTCCATTTATATAGATGTTGAAGGTACGTCGATCTATAATACAGGTCCGTAAGGACTCCAGTCGACACTGTACGAAATTATATTGGTAGTTACCTATAATACGGATCCGTAAGGACTATAGTACGCGAGTAAGTGGCCATGGTGTAGTGTACAGTAGACGCTTACCTCCAGTTGACGTTGTACGAGACTGGAGAAAGCGTGACGGACAGACGCGAGTTAATGGACGGTGTTGTCCAAATATGGTAACCTAATGTAAGTACAAAAAGATACTAAGTATGTACTAGGAAACAGGATGATCTCCAACGTATCCTAGGTAGCAGTGTGAGTCCACCTCGTCGATCAGGTGGATCGACATGTTCTGGGGGCATTCTGTGGCGCTTCACAAGTAGGAGTCGATTACAAACAGTTAGTGGCTATACGTATTACATAATCTCGCATCGCACCATAGAAAATGTTCTTGCGTTGCGTACACACCTCAGTGACTGCCTACCACCAGTTCACTGAGTCCTACTGCTCGCTACAGCCTGATTGTATGCCTTAGGTATGTCTGTGGCTTCGTGTTCGCTCTGCCTATGCTGACTTTGTTTAAACAGTAGTAAGCTGTACAGGGATGGTGATTAGATAGCGAATATGGTATCGACGATATAGTGCTTACCCTCACGACGTCCCAGAGGAACGAGTGAGGGAGCAGGAATCAAACACTAACGTCATATATATAAGATGAACATGGAATTCTATCGACAGTCACGGGGAGCGTTCCAACAGACTTGCCTTCTTGTCAGCCAGCATCTTGGTTTCGAATCGTGGCGAGTTTGCTTGCTGCGCCATCCATACTACCTCGTCTCCCATCATATTTGGCGCCGCCAGCGCTCTGACGCGTCAATCGCCCACAACACCTCCCAACTTGTCTGCATGGCTCCCTGAGCCTCCATCTCAGCTTACTGCTTTCGTCTTGTCACCGACATCGTTGCTCTTGTCCATATAACATTATAAGTCTATATTTAAATTGTCTCGTATATCCCCTTCACTGCGCCAGTCGTCCAGCTCGCCTGGAGCCCTTTGAGGTGGGACCCCTTCCCTCTGAGCGCTCTTAGAGGATCTGACATGTTCTCCAGCTTCTTCGTGCTATTTCTGCAGTCGTCGTCACGTCCGGGTGTTCCCAACGCATCCGTTTTGTCGCCGGTAAGGTTTTCCTGATAGCTCGTGTGCACGTTCTTCTCCCCTTGGGCTCGGCGTTCAGGGGTCCATTCGGTTTGTTTGCAGTGATCTCAGGTGGCTTGGGTGGTCTTGGTCGGTCATTCGGAGCATGTAATTTTGACATCCTTTCTCTGTAACTAATGATCTCCACGTGTCTTTCTGGTGCTTTGTTGCATTGCCAGGCTGGAGACTTAGAGCTTTATTAATGGACATTGGAAGCCATGACGTTCTGCTGTAAAGGGGGCGGAAAACAAGGGAGACATGCCTGGGTACCAAAATCGGAAAGCATCAGCTCTGTCTCTAGCTATATCAACAATATTTCTTGCAGGAGTTCCATTTAATTCCTAATGCCATGGGAGCTTTTCGATGCAAGCAGTTTGCCTTTATCCCCTCGACTTCATTCTTTTGTGTGCTTTCATCTGCGCCCCAGGTGACAACTACCCGGATCAAACTCTCAGCTGCTGATCTTCATCTCTACAATACTCTTGGGAATGCAGAGATGGAGATTAGTAATGCCGCTGCATTGTTCTGGGAACGAGGAATGCGACAGCGTGCTACTCAGGCTAACACTGATGCTAACAAAGAGTAGTTCAGTAGTTCTTAGCTCCCAAGGGATCATGTTAACACTCCAAGCTAATACCCAAACATTGCTGTACTGTGCGCTACGAGATCACGCTGGGAGCTGAGGGGGACGTGAAAAACGTGTTTTGGGACCCAGATCCAGGTCCGGACAAAAATCACCATATCCTGTCAGGACAAGAACTGGTCAAAGTTCGCACTTTAGGGTTTGGGTCTCCTTGCAATATTCCAGGGTCCCAGTGCCCGCTATATAGTTCGAGGGGTTGTGGGAGTTTTTGATTCACCACGTGCCCCACTTCTCAGTCAGACGACTATGTATACGGTGGTTATGATGACCCCCAGCGCTCCCTATACTGGTCATGGGCCGACTGGTCAATATTCAATGCTCAATGTAACGATGACAGCGAACAAGCTTCTCCTGCGAGCCGGGAAGTCGTGAACGAACTATCTACGGGCCGACTTATGCTTTGAAACCCTTGGTCCAACTCTGCAGTATCATCTCTTTCGTGTCGAAGCTCCAGAATGGTTGTCCTTCGCCACGAAGAAAGCAGGTATCGGCGTCTTCCCCCGCCGCTGGGTTTCATATTGCCGGCAAGTTGCCGATTCAACTTAATCCATCTTATTGTCTTATTTAATCTGACACTCGGTCAAGGTAAATTATTGATTTCTTCAGCGATTCATGGCCTGCGTATTTTCGTTGACCCAACTCTCCTTAAACGTACATCCCACTCCGTTTCTTACAGTATGCGGCGCATCGGTGGGAATTTCCATGGCATATGCGAGGGCTTGAATGGTTCAATGCGGATACACCGTATCCAACTGATGTACTGCCTAACTTTTCTGATGCAAAGCTAGCGTGACCAAGTGGATGGACAGCTTCATGCCATCACGTGGCCATGTGGCCTGCATGGCTTCCTTCGGGTTCAATATACCTCCACCGTTCACGCATGTAGATGGCTGGTTTCAACGTGCCCTTTCCGGACATTTGCTATTCCAGGACGGTTGCAAGAATGCCGTACGTGGCTTTTCGACTACCATCCACCTGACGGATATTGTAGAGACGCGACGCATGGTATGTAGTATGGTAGTCGCCCATTTGAGATATTCGCAAGACGTGGCAACACGGGATTGCTAGCATTCGATGTTAGATGTATAGCTGAGGTCCCATATCTATGCGCTCCACAGGGTGCGCCTACATGCAGCCACACATGCAGGTAGGTGGCTTTACTCTCTCTCTATGGTAAATGAATGACTTGAAAGGTCAGGTGAGATCCGAATGGACGCATGACTGTTCCCTCTGCACCCACATCTGCCCGCATCGGATTCCAGTGCGCAACCAAGTCAATCCACGCAATTGACAGTTTCAAACGCGCCAGTTATGTAACCAACCTAACACTTCGGTGATTTACTTAAACCTCGGAACTGCCCCGCAACATCAAGTTCTTCGGATAACCTTCCGGTGTACCGAACCTGATTGCCATGTGCTTCTTTGCCTGCTCGAATTCAGATCAAACGTGCCTTGGCTCTTGTCCGTGACCCCATCACAAGTGACATGCCTTCCATTTGAATTTCGTCCGATATCCTTTTTCACCTCACACTACAACGGGTCATCGCGTGCCGTAGGTCGCTGACATGCGTTCCAACTGACGGCCTCGGTTTGCCCGTTGTCAAAATTGTTCGTCTCTTTCTTACCGTCAGTCATCCGGTCACGGTTCTAACCTGCCGCCGGTTATAGGTCATCGTGATACTGAAGATTACCTCGTGCTCAGAAAGCTACATTCTCACACCTTCGGTCGGATGAAATCCGTGCACGGTACTCACGAACCTCTCGGTGAGTATATAAAGGCCTGTTTCCCTTGCGCATATGTTGCAGCGCGCCCCATTCATCGCCCTCGCATCTTCTCTTCGGTTCACCTCAAGCTATGTGGTTGTCTCCTGCGTTACTTCTTTTCAGTACAATACTGTACACCCCTCAAGCTATTTCTGGTCTTGGCTCGTCTTGCTCAGCTCCTTTAGGTAGCGGGATGGCGTCACCCAATGACCCATATTGGCTCGAGACAATTCAACACCAAGGAATGTCTCCGTTCCATTCCAGCCCAAGCTCTTATCAAGTTTTTCGCAACGTGAAAGATTTTGGGGCCAAGGGTGACGGTGTCACTGATGACACTGCTGCGATCAAGTTGGTTCTCGACGACTTCGTGCAGGCTTTCCATTAATTCCCGCAGTTCAGCCATGTCGTCTGGCGGTCGCTGTGGCGGGGGTTCCTGTTCCGAGTCAACGTATGGGTTCCTTCATCCATACCTTGTAACTAATCCGACATTTATAGTCTATCTCCGGCAATCGTCTATTTCCCGCAAGGGTGAGTTCATCGAGTTCATTCAGTGTGTGCTTTGCTGACCCGGATTAGCACCTATCTCGTTTCGTCAGCTATCGATACCTATTACTATACCCAAATGATCGGTGATGCAAAGAAACCTCCAACGCTTCTCGCAAGCTCGAATTTCAGCGGATTCGCGGTCATTGGTTAGTTTCATCGGATCTTATAACGGTACCAGGTCTAAAATGAGAATAGATGCTGACCCCTACATTCCGAATGCTTTTGGTGCCCAGTGGTTTGTTAATCAAGACAACTTGTACGGACTATTAATTTCCTTTGGATCACTTGCGTGCTGAAATTTTTGGGTCATAGCTTCCGCACCGTCCGGAATCTGATCATCGATCTGAGGCAGATTCCCTCCGGTAACCCAGCAATCGGTCTACATTGGCAGGTAGCTCAAGCCACGTCGTTGGTCAACGTCGTAGTTGAGATGTCCACCGCTTCTGGAACTAACCATCAAGGTAAGCAAAGGAACACCAACTTCTTGCACGAATTGGATTAATTCTTTGGCGGTAGGAATATTCATGGAGAACGGCAGGTAAGCTCTCATCACACTTCAGGAACGTGCGCCTAGTTTTGCTCACCCCCATTCGCCTTCTAGTGGTGGCTTCATGGGAGGTGAGTAGTAACTCTGGCATGTAGCATGGGCGCTTAAGTGTTCCAGATATCGTTTTTAATGGAGGTAATTAATAACCCTCAGAAAAGTAGAACAAATGACGGACCTTTTTTTAGGAAAGATGGGTATCCAAGTCGGAAACCAACAGTTCACGGTTCGTAATCTTACAGTCAACAACGCCAACGTTGGTGAGTGATGCTTATGATGCATATACATGCACACTTATCTGGTACTCGGTAGCCATATCGGGTATCTGGAACTGGGGTTCGTTGATTCAATTTCGGTAAATAAAACCTTTTTCTGACATCTTCTCCAGGGTTCACATTCCAGGGCGTAACCATCAACAACTGCAAGGTATGTAAATTGGAGCCGCTAGTGCCCTGACAAGATCTGTTCCTGATCGTCATTCACAGATTGGCTTCGACTTGACTGTGGGCGGCACTGGGATAACAGAGCAAGTGAAGTATCTTTCCGCCAGCGTGCGCTTAAGTTGTTGTTTATCATGCTCGTTTAGGGTGTTGGTTCGGAGACCATCATCGATGCAATCGTTACCAACACACCCATATTCATTCGGTCTTCTGTCGCCAGTAACGGCACCCTTCCGTACTCCTTGGTCCTCAACAATATCAAATTGACAAATGTTCCGACAGCGGTCGGCGTTGCTAATGGAGCTACTATCCTTGCAGGAGGTACTACTACTATCGCCTCGTGGGCTCAAGGACACGTGTACTCTGGAACTGGAGGCCAAAAGACCTGGGTGCAGAGCAACATTCCCTCGCCCAATAAGCCATCGGTGCTCCTTGACAGCTCTGGCCGAATCTTTGGAAAGTCGCGTCCTCAATACGCCAATTACGCAACAAGCCAAATCGTCAGCGTGAAGAGTCACGGCGCCAAGGGCGACGGTAAGACAGATGACACCGCCGCTATTCAGGGCATCTTCAATCAGGTAAACTTACAACTATGCGGCAACCAAGATTCTTATCTCGGCGCTATTGTTTCATAGTACGCTGGATGCAAGATCATTTTCTTCGACGCGGGTGTGTACTACGTCACAAACACGATCACCATCCCTGCAGGAACCCAAATTGTCGGAGAGGCATGGCCTGTCATCCTCGCGGGAGGCGGCAATTTCCAATCTCAAGCGAACCCACGTGTCGTCATTCAAGCAGGTACTATTGGCTCCACAGGTGTCCTGGAGATCAGTGACATTTTACTATCCACGGCCGGACCTGGTGAGTAAGATATTATCTGATTATTCCTGAACTTGATCTTTTCCAGCCCCTGGTGCGATCTTGCTTGAATGGAATGTCCACGATCCCTCTGGACAGCAAGGTGCTGCTGGTCTCTGGGATACTCACTTTCGGTAAGTTATGTTGCGGCACTCGTTACTACGTCAATTGATCCATCTGCGTGGCTGATAGGCTTGGAGGAGGTCTGTACGATGCTTGCTTGATTTGCAAAACCTACTAACAGCATATGTCTAGCTGCTGGTACCAACATGCAAGCTGCGAACTGCCTACCTGGTTCTGTGCACGCTGCATGCCAGGCTGCATTCTTGGGCATCCATCTAACACCTGGCTCTAGCGCATATTTCGAGGTCCGTGGCATTGATCTTTTCATCGTTTGGTCGCGCACTCGTCAGATGGTTAGGGGACCTGGGTATGGACAGCAGATCATGATTTAGATACTCCTAGCTCGCCTCGCCTCTCGATCTTTACTGGTCGTGGTATCCTTTCAGAATCCGCAGGACCTGTTTGGTTAATTGGGACTGGTGAGTCTATCGAGCCTCTGATCCTTTCCGATTCCGACGATGATTATGGTTACAGCTTGTAAGTTTCTAAACTACACCCATCCTGTGCATGCGTAACTAATGATACGAAGCGGAACATGCAGCTCTCTACCAGTACAACTTGGTGAACGCTCGGAACCACTACATAGGCTTTGCGCAGACAGAGACTGTAGGCGATCGTCTGATGTTTCTCTTCCGAGTTGTGCCTGAAATGATTCTCATTCAGCCCTATTATCAACCCGACCCTGCCGCTCCAACTCCATACAATTCCTCTTCTACATATCACGATCCACTTTTTTCGAATAGTATCAGTATGGCTTGGGCCATGCACGTACAGTCTTCATCCGACATTCTCCTCTTTGGCGAGTAGCTTGATTCCACGTGACCTCAACCGCATGGTTGACGCCCTCTCCCCTCAGGAGCTGGCTTTTACAGTTTTTTCCAGGCGAGTATCACTATCCGCTCCAGTGATACAGGAGTCTTTGATCTGATCGTGCAACGCCGTTCATAGAACTACAATCAAGCATGCCTCCCCTCTAGCACATGTCAGACGCACATCTTCAATATCGACGCGACCTCGAGCGTCTCCGTGTACGGTCTGTCCACCGTCGGTTCGACATACCAACTCAGCGTGGACCAAAACGGCGTCGTACACCAGAGCGACAACGCGGACGGCTTCCAAAGCACGCTGACCGCCTGGAGCCAATGAGCTCACGATGGTGATCGTGGATCTGGGATGGACGAAAGTGGTCAGGCCTCGCGCTGTCGCCCCGCTTTATCGCCGATGCGTCCCCCCTTTTACCTCTATTTCCGCTCCGCTCTCCCCCCTTCTTGTATCTCTATTTCATTTCCTTCTCTTTCTCTCCGTCTCCTTCCTTGTCTTTATCTCCGTCGGCTTGGACTCGTGTGCTGTCAGACGATGTATGTATGCGAGAAGTTTTTTATGATCGTTTGTTTGTAGCTTTTACTTATAGCTGGTTGGAATTGGATCAAGGCGTGCCGGCTTCCGTCCGATGATGCTGCACGTCGGCAATCAGTACCGTGGGTTTGATTCGATGAGAAACGACTCGGAGTCGGAACGTGGCAAGACGGTGTTCCGCTTATCCGACGTCTCCACAAAGTCTGCGTCCGAGTCGTGCCATAGTGACGAGCGTCCTCCATGTCGGAAGCCTTGCGATAAGGGACATGGCACGGCAGTGTCGGTGAATACGAGTCCTTTTCACGCTACCGTACATCAACGTCACCCGTTCGCCCCGACAGAAAAAGAAAAGTTTGCACCACCGGCGCGAGTGCACGTAGTCGGATGCAGCCCACCCACTGGGAATCGTGCTACCTCCTCGCCAACACCCCGGCCGCCGATAAGAAAAGAGAGCTGCGAGGGTCTTCGCATGTAAAGCCGCCTGGTACGTCTGAATCACGACGGCACATTGACTCGGACGTCGACGGGATAGAACGTGTACGACGTTCGTGACTAGAGCCCGCCAGTGCCACCCCGAGCCTGAGCGTCCCACGTATTCTGGCTTGAGACGCCGCGAGTCTTCCAGGGCTTCTGCGAACGCGACCAGACAGACGCCCCGCGAGCGATTCTTTGCAACGCCATGTCGTCCTTGTCGGGTATGTAACAGACGCAGGGGTTGGACCACGCCCACGCCCACGCCCACGCCCACGCCCACTGGCAGAGCACAGACGATCTCGATCTGATCATGCGAAACCCCCATCACGCCAGAGCTCGACACCACAGTCGATCGGCGCGGACGACGCGAGCTCACCCGTAGATGCTGATGCTGATGCTGATGCTGATGCCGACGGTGACGGTGACGGTGACGGTGACGGCTCGGAGATGGAGGTATTGAATCTGATATTCCAAACGCGTCCGAAAAACTCGAGGTCCGCCACGTACATAGGACTCGGACGACATCATATCGCGCAGTGGTAGAACGTCGTACGCGTGTGCACGAGCAGAGTCCTCGGGGATAAAACATAGGCGCGAGAAAAGGGGGGCGCAACGGCTGTCATGCATCGAGAGACAAACTCGGTCGTCGTGCGGTGCAACGGACTGAGGTTTTTCCCCGATACAAAGTGTATTAAAGTAAAAGGAGTAAGACACAAGGTTGCGAATAGCTCTCTAAGAGGCTGCTGTAAGCGATCAGACCGCCGCACGCATAACCGCTACACCAAAAGGTAGAACACTGAATGCAACGCATTCAGTATTGCGGACGGTATATGTACTAGATACGGGATCTAAGTAAGCCAGTGTGCTTACGGCTGCCAAGCTCAGGGAAAAACAGGGAAAAGTATATATTCTACGCGTGAGGATATTACATCGTATGCTCGTCAAACAAAGGGCGCTTTATCTGACGGCGTTCGTGGCGCATCATGGCGCGTCGCTTGCGCACTGGCGATTTGCTCGGTTCCGCCGCGCTTGCTAATCCGACACTCGGAGACGACCCCGAGCCGTAGCAGCCAGAGTAGTCAGAGCTGATGAGCACCCTGGCTGGCCGATGGTGATAGCCGCGGGCTGCGGAACCCCCTTTCGAATCGATGGTGTTAGCATCAAGGCTCGGATGCTGATGGCCGTCTGTTGGAGAGATACTAGGGATTCGGTAGGTGAGAGCCTCTGAGGTACCCGGGAAACCACTGGGGAGGGGGGACGTCAGATGGTGAAGCGTCTGGCCCGAGTCTCCGACTCAGAGTCGTAGGGGCTTGAGGCATCGGTATTGAAGATCGAGAACAACCCACTGTTATACACAGGAAGCTAGTCTATGGCAAGGACACACCCGAGAGAGTACTTGAATTGCGAACCAACGTTGTGAGCAAGAAATATTTCCATAACCGTCTCTCCAAACTACACGACTCACGAGACCCCGATTTACACAACAACTAGAACGAGCACACTCCCTCTGAGACACGGCAACGATTACTGATACACGGTCAGATGAAATCAGACTATTCTTGTCCACAGAAAGCATGCCTCTTCTTTGATAACCCGCTTCACTTTCCAAGATCAAGCATCGATATTCACACGCGCACTCCCGAGGACACGTCCGTGCCCGCTCAGTCATTGTCAGCTCTTTGGCGATCCGTTCACAGCACCATAACGCAACGGCGTGGGATGGTGTAACAACGCTCCCGTATCCCGAGCGCCATGATGGTTTTGCTGGTGCTGATGTACAAGTGCCGAGGGGTGATATTGCAACTGATGTTGCTGGATCTGGTGTTGAAACTGTTGCGGCGTAGGTGGCAAGAGGGGCGAAAAGGACGAATGCTCGCTCAAGAGAGGGGTCGGGGCTAACAGGGGGGTGCCCTCGGTGGAATTGGCGAGGGGTAGGTTCCGTTCACGTTCGACGATCCTGTTGTCAAGGTAGCGTGAGTAGCCGTCGGGTGCACGATGGGAAAGGGGAACCGAGATAAAAAGAAGACGCACCCGCGCATCACAGCGGCATTCGTAAGCCGCTTCGCACGCTGTTTGCTCTGGTTATCTTCGTATTGATCCGTCTCGTCGACAATCTCTTCAGAGATGATTTCCTATTCCAACCCGGACGCAAAGGCGAAAAGGGCGCGGGATGGTGGTCATGTTAGACCGTGGACCAAAAAGACATGGCTAATCCCACTCACTTCGATGATGTCTACATATCGCCCAATCCCATGACCGCTGGATGAGTGACGCATGACGCCATTGAAATGTACCGCGTACCTTCAAGGGTGATCACGCCGATACCGCCACCGGCAAGGCCCGGAGTCCGACTGACCAGTAACAAGTGCGCACGTCCGGTTTGACTTTTGATAAGGCGTGAGACGGACGGATGACATCGGGGCCGAGTGGAGTCTGACGTACAAGTAGTCGAGAGCCTGGAAGCAGTTGATGGATGGATAAGCCTCCGGCAAGATCGAAAGTTTGAAATGCGACACGGGGAGGGCCTTTGCAGGATCGTAGGTGAGAAGCTACAACGATACGAGTCAACTCCGACGGACACGGTAGACCGAAAAAGCACAAAGACCTTTTTGACGAGAAGCAGCCCACGGAAGGCGAGTGGGTTGCTTGCCTCGTGAATCGGTATGCGTGAATAGCCGCTGTTGAGTCTGAAAAGCGATTGGTCAGAGTCGGCGTTATCTAGGGAGCGATGAACGTGCATGGCGTCGACGGTAGCGTGATCCAGGATTGTGTCCACGCTGAGGGTCACGACGTCCTGACGTGGGACTGCTCAGCCGGTACGAGTGTGTGACGATGCATGGCGTACCTTGATAGGGGTCATGATGGTTTCGACGTTTTTGGTATTGAGCTCCAACACGCCGTTGAGGATGCAGATTTCGTCATCACGGAGGGGCTCTTCGCCGGTGCGATGGAACTGGAGGAACGACTTGAGCTCCGCCTTCTTGTATGTGTGTGTCTCGTTTGCACCGAGGACGTGGTCCAACAACTTGGCGATGGGCCAGGCGATTGGGGCTAGACTCCCGCGTGAACGTGTTTGAAGGAGGAGGGGAAAGCTACATACCAAACAGATACATGAGAGAGAGGACGAAAGGAGCACAACGGGCGCCGATCGCGAGGCCATATCTGACGCTGATTGCCTGGGGGATGATCCTAGCCGAGGGTCGAGAGCGTTCTAGCCACACGAAAAGAGAAAAGACGTACTCGCTGTCGAGTCATGTAAGAGGCGGACGGAAAGACCGATGGAATGTACATACCCAAAGATGACTGATGCGAATCCAAGCGTGAAAAGGCGGGGTAAGTGTCAGAAAAGCAGATTGTTCATACCGATTGCGGTCGTGGAAATGGCGACCGCCGCAATACCGCCACCGATCTGAGCGAGGAACGTCAACATTACGTCCGAGGGCACGCGCATCTGGACACTTACGGCACCGTCGAGGAAGATGGGCAAGCTTTCGTTGATGATCTGACAAGGTGTGAGGGCAGGAGGGCACAGGGGAGGGGTGTACGGACGACGTTGGCGAGGAGGAGGACCTGCTGGAACGTGAGCCGAGAGACGGACGAGAGGGGGAAACACTGACGACGAGGACCCAATGGCGGCCCTTGTGCATGAGATTCAAGACTGGGAGAATGAGAAGCGGTCAAGAGGGGACAGGAGTGGACGCACCCCTCTGTGCGTTCTTCTTTTCGACCGGGTCGTCAGAGGAGGTGGCGAGCACGCGGAGGTGGAGCTCGTCGAGGCCCATGAGACCGAGTGTGAGTCTGAGACGGGGGTGAGCAAGTGCGCGTGGGCGAGGAGGAGAACGTCCGCACCCAGCAAACACGCCACCAGCGAGGACGAGTGCGGCGCTGATGGCGATCTTTGCCCAGAATTCGGGCGAGTCGATCGGTTCTTCTGTCCTGCGAGAGACGAGCAAGGGTGACATGGCCCCTCTGCAAACTCGTTGAGCGTGGTCGAAAGAGGGCCGTTTCGCACCGGGCTAATATACCACATTCAGACCCGGGCACGTGAGCAGACGATGTCGTTTCTCCTCCGCCGCTGCTCGACCATGGCGACGACGAGATCGACCGTCGGCCGAAAGAAACACCGCCGTGCCGTCATCGCACCGCACTCGCACGACGACGTCCTCTGGCACGACGTCCGCGCTCTCCTCGGCGACGACCGAGCACCGGACCGGGACCCGCCCTTTCACTTTCGCGAGGAGCTCGACGTCGTCGTCGACCGTCTCTCGTCCCACGGCGATGCGCTCGCACGGACCCGCGACTGGGTCATCGTCGCCCCCTTTGCCCTCCCCGGCGAGCGCATCCGCGTGCGCGTGTACCGCAGCGCCCGTCTCCACTCCTTTGCTGACCTCGTCGCCGTCCTCGCACCCAACCCTGACCTCAGGGACGACGACCGAGTCCAGTGCAAACACTTTGGCCGCTGTTCTGGCTGCCAGTACCAGGTATGTCCTCGCACGTCGATGAGCCCGTGCTCACGTCGTCCAGATGCTCTCGTACGAAAAACAGCTCGAGATCAAACGCGACGTCGTCGTCAAGGCATACAAAAACTTTTCGGGTCTCCCCCCCTCTGCGATCCCGACCGTCCTGCCCACGATCGGCTCCCCGAAACAGTACCACTACCGCACAAAGATAACCCCACACTTTGAGGCACCCCCGAAAAAGGCACGCGCAGACCCATCACCCTCCACTTCCAAGCCTGACTGGCTCAAAATCGGCTTCAACGAGATTGGCAAAAAGACCGTCGTCGACATCGAGGTCCGTCCTCTCCTTCTACCCGTCGCGCCCTCTCATTCCCCCCAGGAATGTCCCATCGCAACCCCAACGCTCAACCAAGCGCTCGGCCCGATCCGAGACGACATCATCCAGTGAGTCGACCGACCTCGACCGCCCACCGCTGACGCGCAGCAGAAACATCTGGTCCTACAAAAAGGGCGTCTCCCTCCTCCTCCGCGACTCCCTCGACCGATCCATCCCCATCGACCTCGCCAACCCAACCCCAGACGACCCCGCCCAACACGTCTGCATCACAGACCACAAAGCGACCGTCCGCGAACGCGTCGGCGACACCTTTTTCGAGTTTCCCGGACACGCCTTTTTCCAAAATAACAACGCCATCCTCGTCCCCCTCACAGATTACGTCCGGGACGCCCTCGCCAGCAACCCCACCAGCGCCCCCACCCACCTCGTCGACGCCTACTGCGGCAGCGGCCTCTTCTCCATCCTCCTTTCCCCATATTTCGACACCGTTGCTGGCATTGAACTGTCCGCGGACGCCATCCGCTCCGCTACGGCCAACGCCGAGCTAAACCATCTCCCGCCCGGTCGATGTACCTTTCTAGCGGGCGACGCCTCGGACGTGTTTGCGACCGTGACACACTTTCCGAGAGACAAGACGGCAGTAATCGTCGACCCACCTCGCAAGGGATGTGACACGCGTTTCATCGAACAGCTCTTGGCCTTTGGCGCGGGGACGATCGTGTATGTGAGCTGCAACGTGCACACGCAGGCGAGGGACGTCGGGAAGATTCTCGAGGCGCGCGTGCAGTCGACGCACAAGTACGTGTTGGAGAGTCTGAGGGGGTTCGACTTGTTCCCGCAGACGGCGCACGTCGAGAGCGTGGCGGTGTTGAGGCTGGTTGTGGACGAGGAGCGGTAGCTGTGCGTTTACGTGTCTTTCAAACTCCAGTGCTATAATTCAGTGACTCGTGGGACCTAGCGTGATACACGTGAGCACGAAAATATGACTCGACGTGGTGGGATAAAAGAGCTCGTGGGCGTTCAATTTCGAGCACCCCCGAGTCATCATGGCGATCGAGACGTCCTACGGCGCACACGACAAATCCGAAGCTGGACGCGCCACACTTGACGTGCGTCCATCATGATCGCGTCAACGCAACTCACGTGGCTCGTCAATGACAGATGTCCAAACTGACGATCAAGCCGACCGACGCCCCGAAACCCCTCCCCGATCTTGCGGCGCTCACGTTTGGCGTGGTGAGTTCCGCGTGCCTTGGGCCTTGCCCCGCGGCCTCGTCGCTCACCAATGTCGTCCGCGCCGCGTCTGATTCGCGACATAGCACTTTAGCGACCACATGGCCATGA
>JBBPKI010000605.1:0-20678 GCA_038089155.1 Nevesoporus exiguus
GTTCAAGTGGAATGGGAGAAGATATCAGCTGCAGAGTGTCAGGGATTGATTGAAAGCATGCCTAAGAGGATTCAGGCAGTGCTTAAGGCAAAAGGAGGCTATACCAAGTACTGATATATCAGAAATATCTATTTTTTGACAAAAGTGACAAAACTGCTACAATGGTATTGTCATTTTGAAATGTCCATATCTCAGCAACCCCTGAACCGAATTATGTAATTTCTTGATCAGCAGATAGCAAGAGGTGTTCCCTACCTTTAATCTAACCAAAGCTAAGCGATACTCCCATGCTTGCACTTACTACACTTCCAGTACTGCAAAATAGTCAAACATTGCAGCAGTTTTGGGAGTCACTGTACAGTAGGCATGATAATTTCCCTGCGACCTCTAGATATGATTGACCTTCATTCGTGGGTGTGGCTCGAGTCTTCATTTTGCAGAATGTTGCAATGTATCTCCAGTCTGACCTGGCTTCAGGTGCATCAGTCATAAAACAAGTGAAATCTGGTTTTCGTTCTGCATCACCTCCTCTCAATGGTTTTTGTGCAGAGCCTGCCATCCATTTTCTATTCAAGAGAGAAGGTCCATGAGCAGCACAGATGATCAAACTGACTAGACTGGAGACTCACTGATATTGAAGATTGCACACTTGCTTGATAGTTTCGAGCACTTTGTTCATGAACTCTACAAGAGGAGCTTCGTGGTTGCTTGGCGCCTCAGGTTGAATGGATGGGCATTCTAACCACATCTCCTTTGGAGCTTCCTGGTAAGGCAACCCTTGCTCCCTTCTTTTTGCAACTTTCTTTGCTGCCTTTTCTCCCCTAGTCATCTCTCCTCGCAGATCAGCCCTGTGCCCTGGTTTTGAGTCAGGTTGGTGACCCTCACAAAGCTCATCATCAACTGGAACCTGCCAGTCAGGATGTTCTAATTTTTTTATGTTTCAGCAGTGCTTGATTATGTTGTTCATTGAGTAGTAGTCTCGGTTCTCTGTGAGTGCCCCTAGTGACTTTGGGAACAGAAGCTCGTCAGGAAAGAGGAATTTCAAGAACTCAATGCTTTCCTTGCAGTTGAGCTTCCAGTGCATTTGTTGAGTATCTTCTTTGAAAATTGGATCCATGGTAGCATACAGCCAGTCAGATTTGCGTCTGAGGGCTGGGATTACACTCTGCAGCTGCAACACCAGGGTGAGTTATGATCCAACAGCAGACTGAAAAGGAAAACATACATATTGCAGGTTGTATGGTGTACCATGCACCTTGAGTGGCTACAAGATTGTGTATTAGTGCACCCAAAACTTAGTTGCTACAACATTTGGTAAGTTTAACAGCAGTGTTCACACCTGAGCTCTGCTGCATAACATATTGTTGCCACTTGGGCTGGCAGTTGGCGAGTTATTGATATCTGTCATGGTAGAAAGCAGCAGAGAGTCGGTAGCATAGTAACGTGTTGGTTGTCGCTAAGTGTTAAACTCTAAGCCCAAGGTAATTGTTGGCAACCTACACCACTTAAGGCTTTGGCTACCACACAAGTAGTACTTGCTTAGAGATCAAGAGGATGATGTGGGGAATCAACCAGGACTTGACTGAAGTCTGGTTGTTGATGACATTTGGATTATATACATACAGCATAGTTTAGGGCTGGTGGGAGAATACTTACTAAGTACTACATCATTGTGGAGTGGGAAGAGAGATAAGGGTCTAGACTATTGATAATTAAGGAAGCATGTAGATAAGGGGTCTAAAACAAATGTGAATGAAGTGAAAGGTATTGACCTAGACTTGGTCAGGTGACATGTCCCACAGTCATGTGATAGTGGTCATGTGACCTGATAAGATAAGATAAGATGAGAAATCGTAACATTACCCCCCTCCTATGAATCACATTCCAGGCAATTGAAGGGAACCTGGGAGGGTTCTGTCACATTGACATAAGATGAGAATAGAGAATCAAAATCCATTTGGATCATTCTGAGCTTCTGGGATGCTGCCAGGTTGGAAAGGTAAAAGTCCTTGATCACCTCTTTGGTGTTAGTGAGGTGGCTCTGAGGTTCCCATGTGCAGTCTTCCTCGTCATAGCCCTTCCAGTGTACCAAGAATTCCAGGGAATGTCCTTTAAGTCGTGAGTTGACTATATAGTCAACTTCGAACTCTGGCAATCTTTCTTGTGTGCCCATAACAGGTCCCAGGGCAACTACGGGTTGATTTTCAAGGTATTTCTTATATGGTTTAACTCTTGAAACATTTACAGTAGGATGGATTCACAGGGTGGATGGTAGTTTGAGAGTAACAGCATTAGGACCCGCAAATAAGAGGATTTCATAAGGGCTGATCCATTGCTCTGTGAGCTTCTTCAAGGCCCAATTGAGTTTGATGTTCTTGGTAGAAAGCCAGACTGTTTCTCCAACTTTCATTTCCGGAACCTTGGTGTGGTGCTTATCTGCTTGCTTTTTCATGGATTGTTGAGCTTTTTCAAGCAAGGCTTTAGCTTGCTCAAGCATATTGGAAAAGTCCTGTGCGAATGCTGAGGATGATTCATTCTTGGTAATTGTGGGTTCAATACCCATTCTTGGTTTGTAAGTTTTGGTGACTTCAAATGGAGACTTTTGTGTGGCGGAATGCTGGTGATTGTTATAAGAGAATTGTGCCAGGGGTAGCCATTCTGCCCATTTTTCTTGTTTCTCAGCAGTGAACAGTCTAAGATACTGCTGAAGGTCCTTATTGACCCTTTCTGTCTGTCCATCAGTTTTGGGATGAAATGCTGTGGACATATTCATGTCTATTCTGAGCATCTTGCCCAAATCCTTCATTACTTGCGAAGCAAATTGTGGTCCTCGATCTGAGATGATGGACCTAGGGAGACCATGGTGCTTCTATACATAGTCCCTATATAGCTTGGCTGTACCCAAAGCTGTAATTGTCTTATTGGTGGGGATAAATTCCACCTTTTTTGAGAAGCAATCAACTATGACTAATACAGAGTCATAGCTGTTGGACATGGGGAGATCAGTGATGAAATCTGCAGAGATGTCTCTCCATGGACCTTCTGGGATGGGGTTTGGAATTAATTCTCCTGTAGGTGCCTTGTTTTCTGGCTTCATTTGTGTGCATCTATTGCACCATGAACAGTAATCTTTCACTTGGGCTCAAAGGCCATTCCATTGAAAGTATCGTTCGATTATTTGCCAGGTTTTCTTGGCACTGCCATGTCCAGCGATGGGAGAATCATGGTAGAGGGTGATGATTTCTTGGTGCAAGTTGTTCTTTTGTGGTATGAAGATCCTATCACCAAGATATAGGATTCCATCTTTATTGAGAAGGTTGGGTTTATTGACCCCCTTCCATTCTTCTTGTGCTTCTACAATCTTTTCTAGCAATTTTCTTTCTTCACCTTCGATTGTATAGGCTTGCTTAGAGTATGCCCTTACTCTGTTTTCAGGGATCATTTGTACACCCTTGTTGTCTTCGTCGATGCCAACAGCATGATCCTCTCGTCGAGAGAGAGCATCTGCTTTTCCCATTTGGGATCCAGGCTTGTTGACTAAGACGTAGTTAAACCTTGATAGCCATTGCGACCATCGTGCTTGGCGTTGGTTTAGATCTTGCTTCGTCATAAAATATTTGAGGTTTGCATGATCAGTCCAGACCTCAAATTCATCTGCCCCCTCAAGGTAATGCCGCCATTGTTCTAGATCAAGAATGATGGCTAGCATTTCCTTATCTGCTATAGGGTAGTTCCTCTGCTCAGGGGTCATGGAAGCCAAGGAAAAGGCAACTGGATGCCACTTGTGGTCTTGTTTGATTGAAAGGACCATGCTGGTTGCGAAGTCTGAAGCATCAGTTTCAAGGTGAAACTTGCTATTATTATCCGGGTATGCGAGTATTGGGGCCGTCATAAAAGCTTCTTTGAGCTGATCAAAAGCTCCTTGTTCCTGGGGTCCCCACTGCCAGGGTTGATCCTTCTTAGTTAGGTCATTCAGGGGGCATGAGACTTATGAAAAGTCTTGAATGAACTGTCTGTAGTAGTTGACGAGTCTGAGGAAACTGCAGACTCCTTTGATGTTTTTAGACACTGGCCACTCAAGAATAGTCTCTATCTTTCCTTTTTCCATTTTGATTCCCTTGGTGTTGACCACCATTCTGAGGAATTTGACTTCTTTTTGCTTAAAAAAGCACTTTTCCAGCTTTAGGAATAAGTCATGTTCCTTTAGCCTTTTAAGGACCTCACGAACTATCATGTCATGTTCTTCTTCATTGTCTGTTTTCGTGAATATCATGATGTCATCAATATAGACAATTACAACGCCATCCATGTCTGCGAATATTTTGTTCATCATTTGTTGGAAGGTTGCAGGGGCATTGCATTGACCAAAGAACATGACAAGAGGTTCATAGGCTCCTGTATGGGAGACGAAGGCTGCTTTCCATTCATCTCCTTCTTTTATTCTTATATTATTATAACCCCATTGTAAATCCAGTTTGGTAAACAATTTGGATCCTTGGAGCTTATCTACCAGTTGGCTAATGAGTGGTAAAGGATAGTTGTTTTTGATGGTCCACTCATTTAGGTAGCGATAATCTTGCACTAGTCTCTTCTTTCCATCCTTCTTGGGTATGAGGAAGACTGGTGATGTTTGGGGAGATCATGAGGGATGAATATAACCCTTTTTGGTTTGTTCATTAATAAATCCCTTGAGTTCCTCCATCTCGTCTTTACTCATAGGGAAAATTTTTGCCTTTTTGGGTTGAAAGCCAGGCTTTAGCTTTATCTCGTGATCCCAGGGTTTCCTCATTGGGAGATGTTCAGATTCCTTTTTACTAAAGATGTCAAGGTATTGATGGTATTCAGTAGGAACTATTTGTTCAAGAGTAGGTTCCTTTTTCTTTGGCACCTCAAGGTTTTTAATGAACTGATGCATGGTCGAGACATGCTTAAGTTCTTTTTCCTCTTCCTTTGCCAGATTTGTTCCTCGGTCTGACAACATGTAACAGAACCTAGGACACCTTGCCATCTTTACTTCCCCTTTTGTCCAGTCTATGGTGGGGTTGTGTTTTGCTAACCACGTATATCCCAGGATCATGGAGTTCTTGCCTAAATTAGTGACTTCTGCAATTAGACATTTGTGGTGACCTTGGTAATCGAGGATTATCTCCGCTTGGTGTGTGACAGCTCCTGTGGAGTTCTTTGTTCCATCTACATTGAAGACAGGGATTTCTCTTTCCATCTTTTGTAGAGGAAGTGTGACTTCTTTGGCCCATCTTTTGTCTACAAAGATTCCATTTGCACCACTATCCAATAGGGCCTTGCACTGATGCTTCTTGTGCTTGGTAGTGGGGTGTGCAATAGAAATGTCCATGAGGATTTTGTATTGCACCTTGGTATTCCATAAGAGGATTCATTCTGGGAAACTATCCTCATAAATATTTTTTTGTTTTTCTTTGACCAAATTAAGCCTGCATTCCCATGCAGCAAGCTCCTTGGAAGAACCTTCAGTGCTGGAGAGTGTTATATCACAGTTGCTTCTTGGAGACCGAGTCTCGGTAGATGAATGTACTCTATAAATAGGACTAGTGGGTTCCAATTCTGAGGAGTAACATGTAGAAGAGGAGTCTGAATTGTCATCGAAATCTTGTCTGTACTGTACATAAGGGGATAGGGAGGAGAAACTATTTTTGGTATTTAGAAGTTTTTCTTTAGGCTCCTGAGGTCCCAGATTCCTCAGTTGCCATAACCTTTTCTCTGTTTCTTCATTTCTGTATCATGAAGGTTGAAGAAGTATGCCTTTATTGCTTTGTAATCCATTCCTTTTATGGCCCATTCTCCCTTGGGCTCTTCTTTCTTCTCCTCTTCTTTCTTCTATTCTTCTTTCTGATCCATAGCCCTCACTCATGGAGGTTGTGAGGCTTCTGTACCCCTTTTTCAGCAATTGACTTTGTGTCCTCCACCAAGGAATTTGCATTCTGCACATTCCTTTTTTGGTTTTGGACAATTGCAGGTGATATGTCCATCTCCTGTGCAATTATAACACTTTGAATTCCTTTGCCTAAGGGTGCCAATGTCCATAGGCTGGCCTCTTCCTCCATAGGTTCTTGCTTGGCCTTCTTGGTGACTTGATTCATAATTGGAGTGAGAAGATTCTTTTCCTCTCAACTTGAACAATTCCATACTTGCTCCCTTTTTAGAAGAGCATCTATGTAATCTTGGATACAATCTTTTCTCAAATCATTGAAGAAGATTTGCTCCATTATGTTTCGTTTACTGCCCCTTCTAAGAGACGGACCCCATTTGGATCTTCTTTTGATGGATCTCCTTTTGTCCCATAGTAGAGTCCTAGCCACCTTGTCAGAAAACTTTGAATGTTTTCATTCTTATATTGTTGACATCTCTCTAATCAGGCTCTTGCTTCGTCCACCATATTGACTGATTTGAACCTTTGGTCCATTAGGTTTCAGAGAGTGTCAGGGGATGGCCATGCTGCCTCGTATTCCATATATCTTGTAAGGAGCTGTCTCGCCCATTGTTCAGCTCTGTTCTTGTCCCTCTCTCCGTCCTTGGGTCTTATCCTAGAGAGGACTGCAATTGCTTTGTCTTCACTAGTGACAAAGGATTTTTCGTTGCTTTTTAGATATACTCCCATTCTGAGTTTCCAACTGTTGTATCATTCTCGAGATCCATTGTATATTCCAGGCTCTGGTACTACTTCTACCTTCTTGTTAACCTTTACTTCTACATTCCTTGTCTCCTGTATCCTGCTTGCTCTTTGTAGAGTTCTAAGTTGATCTTTTAAGTTGTTGATCTGGTCAACCAGCTCTTGAATATGTTTGGGGGTTGCCATGGGTGCAGGATCTGGTACGGGAGGCAATTGGGAGATCTGGTCTGGCAATGAAGGTAGGTCGCCTAGCGGGTTCTCTGAGGAGTCATCAGTTTCTGAGTCGACATGGGGGCATGGGTTCCTGTAGGGGTATCATGACATTTTGGATCTCTTGTTGAACTGGTGTGGGTTCTGGCTCAGGCATTGGAGAGGGAGAGGGTGTGTGAAGGTTTCGTAAGGCTATCAGCCCTTCTCTGAGTTCTGCTAAAAGTTTGACTTCTCTTTGTAGATGAAGTTGGGGATCTTCATGGAGTTGTACTTGTAATACTCTCACTCAGAAGACAAGAGCTTGGTCTTCTGGGATGCCATGTGCTTCCAGAAGTTCTGGGTTGAATGATTCATTGTCCCTTATCCTATCTAGAAGGTAGGGGAGGAAGTAGTGATGTTCAAAGATGTTTACCAGCAGCTCTGGTGTCAGAGTTCAGTAGAGGTATTTGTTGGCCTCTCTTGGATTGTATTGGATGAAGTGAAGTTCCTCTTCTCTTTGTATATTGCTATATGGAGTGGACTGATGTCATCCAATTGGGTCAATGTCTTCTGAAAGGACTCTTTCATTGGGAGTGCTTGCTCTTGTTTGTGCTAGCTCTCCATTCCAGAAGCAGTATCTTCCAGATTGGTCTATGTACCTGTCATTTGGGTCAAAGGAGAACTCTCTTTGGTGTGGAAAGTTATTCCCGAAGATGATCTCCTCTGAAGTGAGGCAGACCTTGAACTCCTCGGTCTTTGGGAAGGGGTGGTTGGGCAACATCCAAAACTTTGTTAAAGAAGCATGGACCTTGGTCAACACCAGCTTCTACTTGATCAGGACAATAGCCTCCGTGACTCAAGTCTTTGAAAATATAGAGTAAGTTGGGCTGGTGGGCACAAGACCGCTCTTACACCAGTTTACCAACTGCGTACTAGTGATTCTAAAATGAATGTGCCTCATGTGGACATGACCCTAAGGTCCTTTGAAAATGAAATGTGCGAGGGTGGTGTTTAAACCAATTAAGTGCTCTTGAGCACACCCTTTGACAACCAGCTTAAGGCTCAGTCGACCTTCACTCACTTATGGTGAGGGTATACGTAAAAGTCAAGGATGCGCAAGTGTGCAGGTGAAAGATGTGAAGAGTTATAGTAGGTCCCTTTGCCCCTAGAGTCCGGGGTTGTTGCGAATGATGGCAAGGTAAGAGCAAAGTGTGGTAGAGAAAGCTGATAGTCAAGTCCTAATGTTGGCAACCTACACCACTTAAGGCTTTGGCTACCACACAAGTAGTACTTGCTTAGAGATCAAGAGGGTGATGTGGGGAATCAACCAGGACTTGACTGAAGTCTGGTTGTTGATGACATTCGGATTATCTACATACAGCATAGTTCAGGGCTGGTGTGAGAATACTTACTAAGTACTATGTCATTGTGGAGTGGAAAGAGAGATAAGGGTCTAGACTATTGGTAATTATGTAGATAAGGGGTCTAAAACAAATGTGAATGAAGTGAAAGGTATTGACCTAGACTTGGTCAGGTGACATGTCCCATGGTCACATGATAGTGGTCATGTGACTTGATAAGATAAGATAAGATGAGAAATCATAACAGTAATCACTTGGATTGATGGTTGTAGACAGGTACTATCATCAATCTGTACATAATTACATGCATAGCTTAACCTGAAGCTTCAGAGTCAGGAGATAGCATGTAATAGAACTTCTTACACCAATATTTGTTCAACCAGAATTCAGTGCACAACTTGTAGCTACTCTATTTGGTCAGACACAGATTTGCTTTTGCATCAAAGTAAGGGATTAAATGAGCAGCAGAATGGATAAGGGTGAGGGGGATTACTTTGTCAATATGTTGTTTGTTGGCTCTGAGGGTGCGCTTCAGCAAGTACATCTCAGTCACAGTGCTCAGATTTGCAAGACCAGTGTGAAAGTGCTAAACATACCCAACAAAGGCATTGGAACCCAAGATGCTGTAAAGATCTAAATGTGCCTGCATGTGAGGCAAGAGAAAGATAATGGGGTGATATGTTCATCCCAGGGAGTCTCAAGACAATTCCAAATGGCCAGAAATGGAATAAGAATGGACAAGAAAGAGCGTACCACCAGTGTGGACAACTCCTATGGGGGCCTTCTCCAAAAGGAACCGGACTCTGAACTTCCAGATGCATTCCCAGACTTCTGCGCACAATGCAGACAGTGAGGGAGGGCTAGGACCAGGCTTACAGGCTTAAACTGGGCATTCTAACACTAAGGGAGAGAGGAAAGCTGTATTAGATAAGTAATGACATGCCTATGTAGTGCTCAACTAACATAAAACAATGTCAAATAGGTAAAAATAGCTAAACCAGCCCAAAACAATGCAAACTGGTCACAAACAAACAAACATGGACCTGGGAAACATTGCCGGGAAGTGATCCCAGCTGGTATAAACCAACTCCGGCTGGTTTCTGCACAACCCAGTCATGTAGGAGATCAATCCCGACCGGAAACATACTGGGAAGTCATCCAGTCTACTGGGATAGCATTGGGATGACTGGGATAACATCGGATGAGTTGTGATATCGTCGGATGCCCTATAAAGCTGAAATACAAATGTAGGGAATGACAGTTCTCTACAATGTGAAAGATGATTTGGAGCTGGGCAATGGAATGGCCAGTTAGGCTGCATTTGGGCCATTTGCTCTCAGGATGTGAACTAATAATCACTGAGTCACACTGGCAGTATGGATTCCTAGCTGATGAAGGGATAGCATGAATTGTCTGCAGTGGCTCCAGAATCCTGTTGTTATGGTATGACATTTGTTGCACATGCACTTTACTCCAGATTTGGAGTCTCTGTAACGGTCATGGTTTCCTATTACCAATGACTGACTTCTATCTCTGGGCTATTGGCCAACTTAGACTGGGGAGGCACTCATGAAGAGGCACAGCATCCCTAAATAAGTATAGAAGTGCCTTTGTTAGTGGGGCGACTCTTCGAGTTTGCTAACTATCCGTTCTGTCTCATAGAATGGCACTCGACCAGCAGGACGACCCTCTCAGGGTTAGCTGTCGATGGGAGGACAGACCTTTGCTAGGTCACAGAAAGTACCTGGACAAGGTACTTGGCCACTCTCCTCTTGGTGAGGTGGGCAGAGGCGTGCTGTACTTCCTGAGAGAAGGGTAGGCGAAGACTGAGAGCTCTCTCCTCTGGTGAGGCGAGTGAATGAGCTTAGCAATAGGTAACCACAAAAGTGAGTAAGAATTGGCTGAGGGAATCGCTACTTTGCATGGAGGTTTAAATAGTGTCTATCTACAAGCAGCTATGCCCACAGCCAAAGATGGTGGAAGAGGTAACGTGTCACCAATCAAAAGATGGTGATGAAACAAGCTGTACAAAAGATATCAAAGATGGGGGTTGTGAAGTCTGAATACTATAGTAACGGGATCAGGTGGATATTATCCATGTACAGGATGATCAGGTATGGAGCATATACTTCCTGTGTGATTGGTCCCTCCCAAAGTTGAAGAAAGAAAATAAGCAGGAGGTGACCATGAAGAAACAAAATTGTAACATTACCCCCTTCATACACTCGAAGCCCTGCTTTGAGACTCGACTGTGATCCTCTAATCCCTATCTGGTCCCTCGGAATCTCTCTCATTGATCTCGTAGTCTGTATAATTAGATTCGAGGACTGCATCGCATACACCTGAGTTGTGTCCCATCGTCCCACAAGTAGCACATCTGGTGGTGGGGCAGTGCTTGTGAAAGTGTTTGAGGGTTCTACACTGAAAGCAATGAGTGGCAGCCAGATTCTCTGGTGAGATTTCAGGATGGGATGGAGAAGGCAGGACTTGTTCAGGGACAGAGATCCTCTGACTGGCAGGGGTGATGGTAGCAGGGCAAGGGGCAGGTGCTCTGACTGGAGTGGAAGTGGCTGGTATGGATGGGGGAGCGGGGTGTTCCTGGAGCAGGGCCTGAAGAATAAGGTCTCGCTCTTCGTATTTGTTGAGCTCTTCGTCGGTTAGGGTATTATAGATGGGCTGAAAGACTGGCCAGATGTCCTCAGGTTCGAGGGAAACGATGGCATCGTCAAAGCCGACTGTGAGAAGAGTGTCAAGGAGATGGGAACATATCTGATACGTCCCAGTGCAGGCTCCGTCAAGGTGAGGGGCAGAGATGGTATGGCAGTTTGGGAATTGTTTGAGGTAAAGGGTGGTCGTGTTTAATGAGGTGGCAAGGGCAATGAGGGGCTCCAGTCTGATAGTGGACCTGGAGATGGGGCAATGTCCTATAATACGAAGAATAGGAGGGCAAGACAGAAGAGCAGAATAGAGTAAACATCTTTGAAAATCAGGAAGAAACTTAGTGAAAACACGATGAGTGCTAGCAGTGGCAGCAAACTCCGGATGAGACATGAGAATCTAGCTATGTTGGGTGGTGAGTAGATGAGAGACGGTTTTAGTGAAGACAATGGCAGCTGGGAGGATGGAGATGAGAACAGCGGGTATATAAAGGAAAATGAGAATGGCAATGAACTTTTGCTCAGCCATGGATCAATCAGTATCCATGTGAGCACTTTTATAGTCCACCAACAATTCCTGTGCTTGATCAAGGTTGCTCTCAGGTTCCCAGGTGTTCTCAGACATCAGGTAACTGAGCCATTTGATCAGGTATCGCCTTTGTGATCCTTTTCCCCTATGGGCCAATACAGCCTTGACCTCGTATTCTTCTTCGTTGTTAAGGAGGTCAGGTGGGGGGTGAAGGAAGTTTTCTCCAAATTCAATGGTGGTGCGGTAAGGTGAGAGTAAGGACACTTGGAATATGTCATGGATTTTCCACGTCAGAGGTAACTTGAGCCAGTATGCTACAGGGGAGAGGACTTGGGTGATTTTGAATGGTCCTTCCCTTTTTGGCACAAGCTTTCTAGCAGGGTAATCAAAGCGGAGGTTAGTGGCTTTCAACCACACCTTATCTCCGACTTTCCAGGGGCAGAACTTGGATGTGATCCAATCTTTCATATACTGTGCTACCTTCTGATGGGCTGCGAGAGCTTCATCTCGTCCCTTGGAGATCAAGGACAGGCATGTTTCTAGGGTGGGAAGGAAGGTTTTACCTAGATCGGGATAGGATCTCGGGTGATATCCCATCATAAGAAAGAACGGTGTTTCCTTGGTGGTGGAGTGGACTGCGGAATTGTGGGAGAACTTGGCTGTGGGTAGAAGGTCAGCCCAATCCTGGGCTCTTCCCTGGCAGAAGATCCGGAGGTATGTTTCCAGCTCCTGGTTGATGCATTCCGTCTCTCCATCGGTCTGTGGATGGTAGGCAGAGGACAACCTTACATCGAATTTGAGCAGTCTTGCCAGTTCCAAGGCAAAGGCAGAGGCAAACTGTGGTCCTCTGTTGGAGATGATGGTATCGTGGAGATCGAAACGTGGAAAGATCTGAGTAAAAAACAACTTAGCCACCCCTTCCACATCAATGGATTTAGAACAAGGGGTGAAAATTACCCCCTTCATAAGGCCATGGTCGACCACAACCATAACAGCATCAAAAGTGCCCATGCAGGGCAGTCCAGAGATAAGATCAACGGAGATCTGTTGGAAGGGGCAGGTTGCGGTGGAGGAAAGCGGGGACAAGGGCGGTACTGTCGGGTGAGTATTTACCTTACTCGCCTGACAGAGGGCACAGCCCAATACATATCTCCTGACATAGGTAGCCATCCTGGGCCACCAGTAGTCATGTGAGAGCTGTTGCTGCATTCGAAAAACGCCCTCGTGACCTCCCACCAGGGAGACATGGAGGGAAGAGACCAAATCATGGTGGGCTGGTTCTAGGACAAATAGACGGTTCTTGTAGTACAGCTGGCCATCAGTAAACCTCCAATCCAGGAGGGTAGAGTGGGGGAGCAGTGGGAGTTCATCCTTTAGGGCGTCTACGGCCTGAAGGACCAATGGGTCCGAGGCAGAGGAGGCGGCTATCTTCTTGGCAAGGGCAAGGTTCAATGCACAGATGGTGACGTGTTCCAGGAGGTACTCACAGAGAGACGCATCGACTGGAATGATTGTCATTAACTTGTTGTCGTCCGAGGTATCTATGTCATCCTTGTGTGAGAGTGCGTCTGCCGGTCCCATCTGGGATCCCAGGGTAACTTGCCAGATTATGTCAAAGTCCTGTAAAAAAAGGCTCCAATGAGCCTGATGTTGTAAGAGGTTCTGAGGGGAGTGCATATACGAAAGGTTCTTATGGTCCGTCATAATAGTTACTGGATGCTTGGTACCTCTGAGGTACTGTCGCCATTCTTCTAGGGCCTCAATGACCGCTAATAACTCTCTGTCGTAAATGTCATAGTTTCTTTCTGTGGGTGTGAGAGTGGAAGAGAAATATGCTACCGGATGCAAATTGCTGTTACCGTCAGCTTGCATCAAGATGGCCCCTACTGCAGTGAGGGAGGCATCAGTCATCAGCATAAAGGGTTTGTCAGTGTTGAGGAGGGTGAGGATGGGTGCTTGGGTAAAAACCTTCTTCAGGGTTTGGAATGCCTTTTCTTGGGCTGCTCCCCATGCCCAAGGTTGCTTGGTCTTGGTGAGGAGGTGTAACAGAGCAGCAGTGGTGGAGAAGTTCAGAATAAACTTCCTGTAGAAGTTACAGAACCCTATGAATGACTGAACCGCTTTTACCGATTGCAGTGCAATCCAACTAGTGATGGTGGAGAGCTTGGTGAGGTCCATTTTGACAACCCCTTCTCCAACTACCATGCCCAAGTATTCTACTTCCAGGGCGTCAAACGTACACTTGGAGATCTTCAGGGAAAGGTGGAGTTTCCTAAATCGCTGTAGGACTTTCTTTGTCCTGTTGTGGTGAGTGTGAAGATCCACAGAATGGATCAGTATATCATCCATGTAAATGATCACCTATCCTTGGGCAATGTAATCCCTGAACGAATGGTTCATAAAGGCCTGAAAAGTCACCGGTGAGTTGCATAGCCCAAAGAACATTACCATGGGTTCGAATAACCCAAGCGGGGTGACAAATGCTGCTTTCCATCAGTCTTCTGGGCAAATGAGGATGTTGTTATATCCCCACTGCACATCGAACTTAGTAAAATGCTTGGATCCTTTTAGCTTATCCATGAGGTCAGAGATCAGTGGTAGAGGATAGGCATTTTTGACTGTATGCCCATTGAGATACCTGTAGTCTTGACAGGGTCTGAGCATTCCATCCTTCTTAGGTACAAAGAAGAACGGTGTGGCTTGAGGAGACTTGGATGGGATGATCCTTCCTGTCTTGAGATGTTCCTCTACGAAGTTCTTGCATGCTTCCCACTCCTGTGGGTTCAACAGATAAACTTTAGCTACCTTTGGCACGAAGGTGTTCTTTAGTTCGATAGCATGGTCAAAGGGGTGACTAGGGGGGAGCAAATCATGGGTCTTTTCGGCAAAGACGTCTGTGAATTCTTCAAATTCCTGAGGTAGCTTTACCTCTGTCTTCTTGGCGTCCAAGGCTATCTGAGTGGACAGGGTAGTTTTGCAAATATACTCTTCTTTGAGCCACCCTTCCCTCTTCTTTAGCCAGCATTCCGTAGTTTCGTCGGGGTCAGTGTCTAGGAACCTAAGCAGGTATCTTTGTGGTACTGTGTCAGCAGGTTGCGGGGATGGTCTGGGGTTATCCAGAAGGGTTACCACTCCTTCGATCCAGTCTATCTTGGGGTTGACTCTTCTGAGCCACGTCATTCCTAAAATGATCTGGGGTCATCCACAGCTAATGATCATCGGCGAGATCCGGTCATTATTCTCTCCTATAGAGAGGGTTACGTTAGTGTGTGAGGTAATCATACCTTGGGAGTTCTCTGTTCCGTCCACATTATAGGCCTTGACGGGTTCTATTGCAATGATGGGGGTGCCCAACTTCTTGATAAGGGCAGGGTCGATAAAATTGCCTGTGGCACCACAATCTACCAGAGCAGTGGTTTCAACGGTTTTGGCTCTGTGCTTCAATGTCACTGAGAAGCGTATCGATCTATTGTTACTAGAACTAAGTAGTACAGGAGTGATGATATGAGAGGCGGATCTTGAGGCAGTCTCTCCCTTTAAAAACCCTTACTGACTCCCTCTGGGGTGGTTTCTTCTTCTTCATAGCAGGTCTTTAGGACTGCTAGGACTTCGTCCTTGCTACAACCCTTCTTTTCAAGGGAGCAGACATACTCCTCAATGGGAGACAACTTAGGTGGCAGTGGAGGCGGAGTTTCAACGGCAGCGATGGTGGCAGTTCTGGGGGATTGTGGGGATCTCTTCTTGTAATTGCTGTGATTCCTAGAGGAACAGCCTTTCCTTTTGCAAATGAAACACAGGTGTTCTCTGATGCAGCAGGCCTTATCTGATGGAGACAGCCTGATGGTGTCAATCTCCATGGCATTCGGATCTCTGCCAGTAGAAGTCAGGAACTGTCCTCCAGCCCTGATGGACTGGATTAGGTTTTGCTGTTTGTGGAACTTCTGGGCATCAGCAATCCACTTGGCCAACATATCTGGGATGGTGGCCTGCATCAGTATGAGATTTTCTAGTTTCTCGTCTAGGCCCCTAAGGAATTTCCTGCAGATCTCCCCTTCGTCAGAGATCTTTGCCTTGGCCTGTAAAGAAAGGAAGTCCTGGACGTATTCCTGGAATCCATTGTCAATCCTTGTGGTGGGGTCACACCGAACTCTTTGCATGATATAGTCTAATGTGTTAGCAGCATTCTGCTTTTCCTCGAATGGGACAAATGCTGCGAGAAATTCTTTCTCCAGCATGGCAAAGTCTTTACCTGTGGCATTGGTATCGTTCATCTTGTCATACCAGCCCTCTGAGAACTGGACTCCGCGTCCAGTGCTCATCTTGTTAAGCACTGTAAATATCTTGGATTTGTCAGTCACGAATAATGACAAATTGACTGCAAAGTGGCCCTTCATGGCCTTGATCCATCTCGTGGCATCATCTGACTTCCCTGAGAAGTCGACCGGGAGCATCGATTTGAGCTTGGACTTGGACATCATATTGTCGGGTGATGGTGAACGCGTAACCAGGGGGTTCCAATTGTGTGGTCTTGGGGGTAGGCTCGCTACATATCTTCTAAAGCTAGTGATGTTTTCGCTAGGGCTGCTGGATGCTTCTAGTTCGCCGGGTGTGTCCATGGCAATACTCTCTTGTTCTTCCTCTGAAGAATCTTCATCGTCTTCTGGGACACAAAACGTGGCCACTTGGGCTGCTTGTGATAAGGTGCATATGAGAGGGGATCCTCTCCTATCTCAGGGGTCTTCCTGACAAGGGGTGCCGGCAAAGGAGCTGGTAATCCTGTGAGAGGGGTGTTGGGGATCAATGGTGGGTGAGCTTTCTTAAAGAAGAAGAGGCAGGGGACAAGCCAATTCTTTTGTAATGGTCATGGTTTCCTATTACCAATGACTGACTTCTATCTCTGGGCTATCAGCCAACTTAGACTGGGGAGGCACTCACGAAGAGGCGCAGTGTCCCTGAATAAGTATAGAAGTGCCTTTGTTAGCAGGGCGACTCTTCGAGTTTGCTAACTATCCATTCTGTCTCGTAGAATGGCACTCGACCAGCAGGAAGACCCTCTTGGGATTAGCTGTCAATGGGAGGACAGATCTTTGCTAGGTCACAGAAAGTACCTGGACAAGGTACTTGGCCACTCTCCTCTTGGTGAGGCAGGCAGGGGTGTGCTGTACTTCCTGAGAGAAGGGTAGGCGAAGACTGAGAGCTCTCTCCTCTGGTGAGGCGAGTGAATGAGCTTAGCAATAGGTAACCACAAAAGTGAGTAAGAATTGGCTGAGGGAATCACTACTTTGCATGGAGGTTTAAATAGTGTCTACCTACAAGCAGCTATGCCCACAGCCAAAGATGGTAACCATCTATCAAAGATGGTGGAAGAGGTAACGCGCCACCAATCAAAAGATGGTGATGAAACAAGCTGTACAAAAGATATCAAAGATGGGGGTTGTGAAGTCTGAATACTATAGTAACAGGATCAGGCGGATATCATCTGTGTACAGGATGATCAGATATGGAACGTATACTTCCTGTGTGATTGGTTCCTCCCAAAGTCGAAGAAAGAAAGTAAGCAGGAGGTGACCATGAAGAAACAAAATTGTAACAGTCTCAGCATGTTGGGGGGCAGAAGGGGAAAGCCATCTTGTTGTGCAAAAAATGCATAGATGGCAGGAACAAGATCAGGAAGTCCATATTTAGCAGTGGCTTCCTTGGCAGTCAGCCACAGCAAGGGCTTGTTTGCCAGGTGGAAGGTGGTTGTTGCTGTTGTGAATGTGCAGAGGGGTTTGGGGGAATGAAGATTGGAGCTCTGGAGGAGAGCAGAAGAAATAGTGATGTAGTCTATGATAGCACGTATTGGAGTGGGGTAGTCGGTGAGCACATGGGTTTCAGGATCCAGTTCATGCTCCTTGTTGTCCTCACTATTCTTGGGAGAGTCCTCATCCAGAGGAGATATGTGTTCCTCAATGCGAGTTGCAAGGTTGAAACAAAAGCACTTGTCTAACCTATCAAGATGACATGTGATTTGGCTGAAGTAGTTTTGATTGTTGCTGGCATGAGCTGGCACCTTAATTTCTTGGATGTGGGCATGTTCCATAATATCAGCAGACCATTGCATAACTGCCCTGGTGTGGTGAATGCTTGGTACCACACCTTGGAGAAGCTCTAACTTTGGTATCTCCTAGGTACTCCACACACCATGGCACACAATCACATCTTTATTGTGATGAAATTCTTGTAATGCCTTGGCAACTCTGTTGATTGTTGTCATATCCGTGCCAAACCACCCATCTCCACCACCTCCAGCCCCTTCTCCAACCAACTCCAGTCAACTCTGTCTCCCTCCAGTCCACCTCTGTCTCCACCATGCACGGAGCTCCTTGGAGCTCTGCTCCTCCGATCAGACCTGTGGCTGTGCTCCCTCAGAACTGCCCAGACATTATTCCCATTTGTTATTCCTTTTGTTCCTTTGTCCCTCCTTTGTCCCTTAGTATTACCCTTGATATTCTGTGACCCTTAGGTCACCTCTTACCTCCTAGAATATTTCCATGTTGTTCTCCGCCTTTGTCCAGATATTCTCCTGCTGTAAGGACTGACCTACGATTGTCTCTTTCAGATTTTCGCCATTTTCGGCACCTTGCTTCTTCAATTCCCTCTGCCTAGGCACTCAAGCTTTCAGACCTTGCATCCAGTTCTGCGGACCTCTGCTGGACCCCTCCAGACTTCTTCCCACACTATAGGACTGACCAAGATCATTCCCTAGCCCTCTGCCACTTTGGCATCATACCCTTTTTTGGTTTTCATCCGTTTTATTCCATTCTGTTTCATTAACCTCTGTTTCACTTGTTCTGCCACTTCCCCTGCACTCCGTTGTAAAGATCTAAATGTGCCTGCATGTGAGGTGAGAGAAAGGTAATGGGGTGATATGTTCATCCCAGGGAGTCTCAAGACAATCCCAAATGGCTGGAAATAGTATAAGAAAATGGATGAGAAAGAGCATACCACTGGTGTGGACTACTCCTATGGGGGCCTTCTCCAAAAGGAACCAGGTTCTGGACTTTCAGATGCGTTCCCAGACTTCTGTGCACAATGCAGACAGTGAGGGAGGGCTAGGACCGGGCTTTCAGGCTTATACTGGGTGTTCTAACAATGATGGAGAGAGAAAAAACTGTATTAGATAACTAATGACATGCCTATGTAGTGCTCAACTAACATAAAACAATGTCAAATATGTAAAAATAGCTAAACCGGCTCAAAACAATATCAACTGGTCACAAACAAACATATCCAGACATCAGAATACTGGGAAACAACACTGGGAAGTAATCCCAGCCGGTATAAACCAACTCCGGCTGGTTTCTGCACAACCCGGTCATGTAGAGGATCGATCCCAACCAGAAACGTACCGGGAAGTCATCCGGTCTACCAGGATAGCATCAGGGCGACTGGGATAACATCGGATGAGTTGCAATATCGTCGGATGCCCTATAAATCAGGAATACAAACATAGGGAACTAAGGTTCTCTACACCATTACCTCCTTTTTGCTCCGCTTTTACCTCCAATCCGCTTTGTACAACTCCATTACCTCCATTACAACCTCTGACATGTTCTGTTTTTACTCTGTCTTGTTTGCCCTTCTTTCAAGAACACTTATTATTGAACGAAAAGGCTAATTACTTTGTAGTACTACTCTTCTTTTTCTTCCTCCGCCACTTCATCCGCATTCCCCTCCATTTCCTCCATTTCCTTTTCTGCCTATTCCTCTGCCTCCGCCTCTTCCTCCTCCAACTCTGTTTTGACTTGCACCGCCACCTCTGCCAACTCCGGCACCGCCTGGCACCCACTCTTGACTCAGATCCCTTCTCTTCCCTCTAGTGCCTGGACCACCCCTTCCAGCGACTCTGCTATGTGGAGGAGCACAGGGAGGAGTGTGCTCTCTGAAGCAACCCTCTCTGTCTTCCCACTCACCACCTTCGACGGCTCTGCCATGGGGATCTCCATGATGGGCCAGACCCGTTTCCTCTGCTCACCTCCACGTGGCAACCCCTCATCCCCCTCTTGTTTGCACACCACATGCACTCTCACACACTGACGGCACAACGTCCCCTTCAAGCCTGTCTCTGGTGCCTCACACTCCAGCCCACATGCCATGCACCTCCCACATGCCATGCTCTCCTCCATCGTTTTCCTCTTCTTTTCCTTCCTCGTCCGCCATCATTCCTCCTCCTCCTCCTCATCGATTTCAATGAATTCCTGCCAAATTGTCAGTATGTTCTCTATTTCTTGTGTATTACTTACCAGGCTATCAATTCAGGGCCATACCCTGCCCTTCCCTTTCTCTTTCTCCTTCTCCGCCTCTTGTTCTCTCCTCCAATGCTCCAGCTCTGCTTGTCAACACTCCTCCACAGTGGCAGCGCATGCCCACACCGCCTCCTCCTTCTCTCGCCTCTCACACTCTTCCTGCTCATGTCGTTCGTGCTCCTCTGCCTTGTGTCACTGTCATCGCTCCGCATCTCTTTTCTTCTAATTGTTGAGCTCCTTGAGGCACACTTGCAGCGCCATGAACTCATTCTCGTCGATGGGTGTTGGACCTCTGGAGTTGTTGGCCATTGTAGATGGTAGTAGGAGAAACTCAAGTTGATTGTGCACTTGATCAACTCCTTTTTACTTCATGGTAATTTTTTCGGACTCTGCCTGGTAAGCAATGGACCACTCCATACATTCTTTCTGTCTCCAGTTGTCCTTTCCACAGGGGCTTACCAGCCCTGTTTGGATTGGCTCTGACCTGTTTCCTGCACTTGCTAGGGCCTCGAGGGCTCAGCCCTAAAAGGGAGGCACCGTCACCAACACACTATAGCCCCTCTCTGGCCACCTGTGCCCCATTTGCAGTCCACCTCCAATAACTCTACCTCCAGAGTTCCTCTACTCCGCTTGGACCACTTTGGACCACTCTCAGACACCTTATGGCACCTTTGCCCTTTCTCTGTCACTTCTGGTACCTTTTGCCTTTGCGCATACCTCTGCTTTTGACCTCCTTTTATGTTCGTTCTCTCTATTTGTCCTCTATATCAGTTCTGTAACCTATGACCTCCCTCTGTTCTCTGTACCATTCCGGTACCCCTCTGTTTCCTTCTTCATCTCTGCTCACCTCCAGTACCTTTTGGTACACCTCCAGCCCCCTCTGGGGTTTTCTATGCCTATTCTGGGCACTCTCTGTTTTCTTCGCCCTCTGTCTCCATTTTCAATATTGGACTACTTACCCCTCTTATCCGTTCATCCTCTCTTCCTTCTGCATTCGTTTCCCTTCCT
>JBBPKI010000606.1:0-20656 GCA_038089155.1 Nevesoporus exiguus
ACCATTTTTTTACATGGGCCTTTATGACTCTACATAGTTTTTTATTTATGTATAGGTGACAAATGTGGACAAGTTTGCAAGTGGTGTGCACATTGTGCAACTCCGGGCTCATGACAGTAGCTCAAGCAAGCCTAACGCGATTTGGCGTGGTAGTTGCCAGCGAGATACGCAGGAAATTGCTCAGTGAGGCTTCGTCACGTAGTCTCGGCTCGTCCGCCGGAGCACCTTTTGATCGGAGACGTATATTCAAAGTCCTCGTGGGCTGCAAACTTTGTTCTTCCGTTCAAAATTTATGACGATGATGGGCTCGGAATTATCTTCGTATCACTGAGGGTTACCGCGAGGACTTGCCGCACTGTATGGCTGCTGTTCGTGTATCTGAAAAGCTTCTCGTTATTTATGCATGCTAAGGTCGATGACACGGATGGACCCCCGTGCCTCCCCATCTCGTTTTTTCTTAGCATAGGTAGTGTCGAATAACTTTGTGTCACGGGGCATATTCCACTTAGAAGGGAGTTGCTGGTGCGGCACTGGCAGGTCTCGACGATAGCAGTGCCCACATGTCTTGGCACTCGAAATGCCTCGTGACACGTGCTAGTGCTACTTTTGTCCTCTGTAGAATACAACTCGTTGCGATCTCCCCACTGGGCTCATCTTGAGGTTCGAAAATAAGGTTTTTCGCGACCTTCATCGACGCCCTATGGTAGGGGAACTGCGAGTGGTTCTAGGTAACTATATCTCCAAATCCTGACACACAAGGAGATAAGACTCTGGAGAGTCGGGCTGTATTCATGTACCTCCCAGCCCAAGGTTACTGTGGCTTTCTGTCACCCTTTCCGAACACCTTTCCAGAGTGTACAAGGAGACGGATCAGTCATACTACGATGCTCTCTATGTGCGTTCGCTCGCTGTGTGTGCTCAGCTGGAGCAGAGGAGTCCGTTTGTGACACCACACGCGTCTTGTCACGTATGTGACAACCGCGTCGTGTCGGGCTTACCACGCCGCGTTGATCATTTCCGCTGTCCTCAAACTAGACCCATATGAGTGATATTGTGACATCAATCACTCTCTCATCTTTCTAGACCTTCCTGAATGGAATCAGAACACCTTCAAGCTTTTGGTGAGTGTCCGTTCTGGGTTGAACCATTGACCCTGACTGGTTCTCGAGCAGTGCGTGTATTGTACACGGTCAACAACAATCCGCAGTATATCCTAGCCAAGTCCTCATCACAAGTTCCAGCAATTGTATGCAGCGAAGCGAAGTCACAGTCTCCTTCACATGAACTGGCGTATGCACGAACCACGCTTAAAGCATGCCTCACAGCGGTCTGCGATTCCAGGTGAGCGCTGGCCCTGGCATCATCAACTGGAAGGTTCTTAACCTTAAGAAAGTCCGGAACTTCTCCAAGATCCTACACGAGACTTCTCTCTCTATGTTCTCGACCCCCTAGAAGCGCAACCTCCACCTACTGGTCTCGCGAGCGCAACCCATAGCAGCAGCTCGCCTCGTGGTGTGGCGGTTGCCCTTGGACTCATGTCCTGGGCTCTCGAGTCAAGCGATTCGATGAATGTCTTGGTCACTGGAACGGTCATCCCGAATGTTCCGCCGGCCCTCGAAGTCATTTTTGCGCTGAGGGAGGTATGTTTTTTTAGTCTTTCATTTCGCCGCAGCCTCGCATCGACCAATTAATCCCGGCTGAAGAATGTCAATAACGTTCTTTTGATTGTAACAGACCAAGCGTATGCCCAAGCCCGTGTTGTACTCGTATTCATCTGGTCCGATATCTGCACCTGGTCCATCTCAACCTCTCAACTCCCTCCACTCTCAGGCTGCCGGGACGAGCCGGCCCGCTTCTCATGTTGAACGTGATCAGCAGGGACAGCGAACTCTGACTCGTTCGGCTGATTTTCCCGAACTCTACATAGGTCCGCCACGACGTGCACCTGGCCGTCCTGGAAGATCGATCTCTTCAAAGTCGAAGGGAAAGCCGCAGTCCCGCAGCTCTTCTCTCCGTGGTAAACATATTTCTGTGGAACCCCGCATAATGACTGACGTACCCAATAACGCAGGGACAAGCTCGCCGCAGACAGCAGAGACTCAATCTGACTCTCAGCAAAAAGTAGGGAAAAAGGCCAAGCAGAGGGCCAAGTCAAGACCTCCGCGGGCTCCACCTACGTACTCGCCGTTTATCTGCGAACCATTAACGCGTAGTACTACTGCAGGGCATTCGGTGGCCTCTGCGACCAACGTATCTACTTTCTACCAGCAATCTCGCTCATCCGATGAAGATCAAGTTCAATCACACACGCAAATTCACCCTCAGACCCAATCCCATTCTCGTCTGACGCATAATGCGCTGCTAGGACTACTATCGGCAATTCCATCTACCTCATCCGGCGCCCCAGTATTGGACATTGTGCCCGGCCAGCAGGCGGCTCTCCTGACAGCCCTTCAGGAGTTGATTGCTACCAATCCTCATTTGCTGGAGCTGGCGACGACGAACACAGGGCTTTCCTCGACTACAGCAGGGCAAAGAGTAGAAGAAAAATTGCTGCGTGGGGGAAACAGTACGGATGTCGAGCAGGATGATGCAGACTCTGATATCATTATCCTTGACTCTTCGACCGTTGACACCGCAGCATTTCGTAAGCCAAGTCATAAGGAACTAGCTGCCAGTTGCGACACCGGCACGTCTTCACATGCGATAAATCAAGAGTCTTCAATGCCTAACCGCCAAGGAACAGAACTTTGGTCGCCCCTACCTGCCAGCACGCCACCCTCTGAACAGGAGGGTACACCAGCGTCTTCTCAAACGTCGACGCCGGACATAAGATCCCAAACAAGGACCCCAACTCCTAAGCACGCGCCTTCGGAGCTGACGGAGTGCGGAAGCGTAATCCCCTCCCATGCCTTTAGTATTCCGACAACGCCCACCTCGTCCAGAACTCGTAAACGGAAACTGGATGAATATGTCCTGGGCCAAGCCCACCCGTCTATACCCACATCCCCTCCCTCTCCTTCGCCGTCCGTGACGCGCACATTGAGCTCCGCGAGGACCTTGACTGCGGCACAACGGACGCTCTCTTCGCCGACATACGAAGTAAAGTCTGCGGTATCACCATCGATGAGACTCCCCTCGATGCTGGGCTCCATGCGTAGCATGATCACCAGCAGGAATAGTGTCCTGACGACGTCACTTGTCTCTGGCCCATCAAAGTCGAGGACAGACCACCCTGTGGCCACATCATCGAGCACGAAGTTGAAACGGAAGCTTAACCTAAACCTGAACGAGGTCATGGAAGAACGTGAAGCACGCAAGAATGCAAAGACTCGAAAACGACCGTTTGCGCTAGGTGAGTGTTTGAGGTCCATCTGTTCTTCTGTTGGACGGAGGCTTCCGCTCACGGCACCTTGTACTCTTCAGAGCGTGGGTTGTCGTTGAACAGGGCACAAGTGGACCTGTCCCGGTCTTCAAAGCTGATGTCCGCCTTGAGGCATGCCCAGTCATCCCCTCCTCGTCCACTTTTCAAGTCGGAATCAACTATTTCCTTGCTGTCCGGATCGACGTGCCAGCCCGCTTTAGTCCCGAACGCAGCTACTGCTAACCCTGCCTTGCCCACTTCAACCGCGTCAGCATGCACAGGACCATCCGCACCCACGTCGACCGCAGCATCGACGAGAAACCCCCTTAAGAACTTCGTCACGCCTGCTTGGGCCCGTACCACTACTGCAACTCTTCCACGGCTATCCGAAGAGGTTCTTGCCCGCCAGCGAGCAGAGCGAGAAGCAAAGAAGGCTCAAGTGGCATTGAGACGACGAGAAGCTGCAAAAGCGAAGCGCAGACGACTCTGTGGTGCCGAGCGTCCCTCTCAAGAATCGTCTGACGAAGACGACGATGCTGTCGCGGTTGATCCAAAGCCACAAGCATTGCATACGTCGTCGACTCTCTCACGGAGTGTCCCCCTACCGCCACCGCCCTCTCTACCCGTATTCGCTTCGGACGCGGTGGTACCTGTACCATCATCACCAACACCCCAGGAGCTCCCATTACCCACCGCTCCGAAGACACCGCCAAGGAAACCGGTCTCTCCAGTATCAGCGCCACATCTTACGCCCAACAAATCCGGCTCTTGCTCGCTATTCACGCCGTCCGGCCAAGATCCAGGGTCACTATTCACCCCTAGCACTCCCAGCGTTACTCGACCGCTTACCCGAGCTTCGTTCACCCCTCGCTCCCCCACGGTGCTTCACCGTCCTGGCACGAACAAATCCCCTTGTAAGAGTTTGCCGGAGGCACCGTGGACACCAAAACGCAACAGTGCCGGACATCATACACCCAGGAGCTCGCGCAGTGGCAGAAACGTATCGTTTGCGTCGCCAAGCTTGGCCATGCGTACGCCTCGGATGCAAACGGGTATGGGAACAAGAACATTTTTGTTGCCTCCGCCTTCACCCTGCACCTCCCGAACGCCTCATCAAGGGGATCAGCCGCGTTCTAAGGCGTCCGAAAGTGGACCTCTACTCGCTCCCCAGGCTTCTGAGACTGTGACGCAGCAGTCTCCATCAGACGGGCAGAACCCCAAAGAGGATAAAGGTTCCAAGGAAGATGTACTCGGCTATCAGCCTGACGAAGCACTCAGTGCGGAGGACGTGTCAATGCCACCAGCGCGATGTAGCCCCGGTCACTCGACCGTCGACGAGATACAGTGTACGAGTGAACTGCGGGACGTCGCCTCCAACAGAGACGTGGCCCAAGCTACAGCGGAATATGCCCCCAGTCCCCTCCCACCTTCTTCACCTCTCCCAGCCAGTCCGTTCTCAAGCCCCGCAAAGCGCCACGACAGCGATGTTGACACGCCGACCCTCAACGAACTCGTCGTTCCAGATTCCGACATTCCCTTACCCTCTACGAGCGATCCCGACGGACCCCAGGACGTGGGCATAGTCGACCCCGCATGGCTCTCCAACGACGCATGTACAGCGTCATGGCTCACAGACTCGGAAGCCAGCGCGTGGCTCACCGAGACGGAAGCATGGCTGACAGACACAGAAGGCGGAGGACCACTCCTGACCGACTCGGACGGCGCCTGGCTGTCCGATTCAGACGCCGTCTTTGGGGACATGTCCTCTCTTCCGCCGTCCTCTGCGTCCAACTGGTTCTCGGACGACGCAGACGTCGATACGGACGGTGAATGCGGTGCGGTAGGCGGGCGGGAAGGTGGGTTCGACACGGTCGCTTTCGAGAAGGCGTTCAAGGCCCTTGTGGGGCGTGGAGGACGGAGCATCGGTGATGGGGATGCCTCTGCGAGTGGCACGAATGGCACGAGAACAGTCGAGTCTGAATTTTGGGACGCGATGCAGCCACTGTTGGGTGGGAAGACGTCGGACGAGACAGCGGGGGCGACTAGGGACATAGCTTCAAGCAATGCTGTCGACCAGGACCAGGCAGCGCAAGGCTTGAAAGAGCTGTTAGACGGTCTGGTCGATACTTGATGTGTTGGAGAACGGCCTACTGTCATACATATTCGTACTATAGTCGATGATACATACATTAGATTTCCCCATACGCGCTGTGCTCCAGTTCACACATCACATTGAGTACAGGACTAGGTGGTAACAGGAAAACGCTTTCACTGGAAGCCCAGATAGCATTTCGCTACGAGAGTGAATGCAGATCACGGGCTACCGCTCGTCCTTTGGTCATAGCGTCGGGGCAACCCAGAGTGTCTTATATAAACGCGTGACGCTTCTGGGGCGCTTCTGGGTGTGGAGTTCAAGTGACAGAAGTCGACCAATTCAGCCCCGGAAAGACCGGTACAGTCCCCGCCCAGACTAAATGAGCCTTCTGGTGGAAAGGTCGCCCGATGCATGGATGCTCTCTTTCGTTACTTCAGGTTACATATGTACTCCCAGCCGAATATCCTACACTTTCAATCATTCAAGACTCTGAACGAGAATACGTTCCACGTCATCATTTATCAAGGGAACGTTGGAGAGCCTCCCTAGTAATGTGCGAGCGAGGGACGAGGTTGCAAGGGAAGGAAACTGGGTGGCTATGAGATACGGTATGAGAACTAGGGATCGATCGAGGTCACGAGGCATGGTTCAGACTCACTGTGCAAGCCCAGTTGCGAATTCAGCTTCAAACTCGACATCGTTCCCGTTTGCATCCTTGGCAACATTGAACTCCAACGTGGCGAGCATTGTTGCAATGCTAATCCAGGCGGACGCGTCCGCGCTATGCCGCCCTGGAAAAGACAAAGTGTAGACCGCACGGTCGCACTGGGAGATACTGTGACATACCTGGACATATTCGTCTCCCGAATCCAAAGACAAAGTTAGCGGGGTTGTCCTCTTTCAGCACCCCGTCAGAATTCAAAAATCGCTCGGGACTGAACGCCTCCGGATTGGGATAGCGCGTCTCGTCCCGTGACATGGCCCTGAAAAACGCGCGCGCTCTTAGAATTTCCCTGTAGCACACAACGCATAGACTGTTCATACCAGATATTTGCAATGACGGTGGCCCCTGGGATTGAATAAGACATCACCACGGGTGAAAGTCAGGTACATCCAAGACGTACCGTCGGGTATGTAATATCCCTTGTAAACGTCTTCGGTGGTAACGGCGTGTGGGATACCTATAAGGTGCTTCAGGATGTACCAAAAACGCAAGCAGCTCTGGGAGACGAACCAATCGGAGCGACTGGATGCCACCTCAATGATTCCCGTAAGATCGCATCCACATATGGCAGGGACGGTCTGTCCCCGTACTCGGGAAGCTTGTCAATTCCGATTACTGCATCGATTTCCGCTTGGGCACGTTTCCAGATGTGGGGATTCTTCACCATTGCCAGCGTGAAAGTCATCAGTGTCGAGGTAGTCTGTCTGTTCTATGAGTGACGCATCCATGGCAGAACATGTACTACAAACCGATTCTACAGACCCTGACGTGCGATGAGAGTGAGATTCGACCACCAGTCGCGTATATCAAGGATATTTGTACTTACCAAGAAAGGCGCTCGAAGCTGTGTGTTTGAGGGCTGTCTCATATTCTGCACGACGCGGGCCGTCTAATTTTTCCAAGCGACGGATGTGGTCGAACACCATTGCATCGACCACAACGTCTTCTTTGGCCTCCTGTGGAGACTACTTTTACTACTGTCGTTCTGATGGAGCATGCGGAACTTGCCATGCGCTTCTGGACCAACTGGTATGGGATCTCCATCATCTTAACACTCAATTCGTGTGCCTTGCTCGCTTCTCGCCTGACAAAAGATAAACCAGGAACCCATTTTGGAACACTCAGCACTAATCAGGAAATGAGATGAGGATAGACAACTCGAGCTCGTTTCTTTATCCAGGGTGCTCACAGAATGGGAAAACTTTGAGGAGCATCGCCTTCTCGGGTGTAATTGCGGGTAAAGAAGCTTTGCCAAAATCATTCACCATTGTTACCAGAGGATCTCCTTGGGGCTTCGGGTCATAGTCGTAAAGGGCAGACATACTCACCCCTGCAGCAAATCTAGAGGAAGGTAACATCAAGCAGGGACGAGCATGAAGGGTTGTTCCGCTTACGTTGCATAGTGAAGCGAATATCCGTTAGGATCATCAACGATGTTGATGATTATCTGCCGGGCTCGACGGAGTTGCATCGGACGAAATGCGAGAGCAGACTCGGCACCGAATGTCTGGTGGGTGATACGCCGGCACAACCTCCAGTGTGGACCATACCGAGCGAAACCAAAATTGCTACTGTGCCCGTACCTGATAGTTCGTCCAAGTTTGAGTTATCCATTCAATCAGTTATGTTTCGAGATTGAACTTACGGATCGAGAGTCGCAATGAACGGACGGTCGGAATATATCTGCGATCGTTTCTCGAGCAGTTCCGTGGCCTCCGAGTACGAGTTCAACACAATCACGTCCGTGTCCAGTAGGCGGACGTATATCACATTGCCTGGCGATCATCAGAGACGAGTATCATTGTTCTGATATCACCCACCATATTTCGCACGCCATGCTGTGTATGTCAACCAGGGTTCAAGCACATCAATAGAGAGCGCGGTGCCTAACAGCGGCAGCGGAGCAGGGCCAGGGGGAAGGGGGTGACCCTTCCTCTTGATGCGATCACGAATGAACCGTCGAACAGCGTCCGCAGTCACGAGCGCGAATAGAACGAGCGCTGCGCGGTGAGTGGTTGAGATGATCTGTGTGAGCCGCTCCATGGGAGGGTTCAGGCTGTTGCCCGCGGTCATCGGTGGAATGCGCCCTTACTTATATGACAAGCAGCCAAACGCAGGAACCCGGCGTTATGTGACACCCACGACTGCCATTCTATCTCATACCGCAAACTTACGGAAGCATTTTGCAAAGAAATCAGAGGATGGACTTCTTTGGAGGTAGATGAAGGAACCAAAGGTATCTTATTCTTCTGCCGGTACTTATTGGGGACCTTGCATTGATCCCGTAGACCACGGGGTACACCACATCATAGAAGACTACAAAAGAAATGCACGTGACGAGTCACTGGCGCAGAACACAGGCTGGAGAACACTTACATTACAGACTTCTGTAGTGACAGTGGACGGTCACCGGAACCGTGGCATGCAAAAGGTGAAGTTCGAATTCAAATTTTATCAGACCTGGCGAAACGGAAAGCTACCTTTGTGCGAAAACTCACCTGTTGCATGGCAAACACCACGATGCGACAATGTCCAGCTGTTCTGGCAGCAGTGCACCGCCCAGCAACATGGTACTTGTAGTGTAGGTCCTTGCGCTTCGACGTCGACGCGAGCCCGGTCAGTACGACTACTACTAACACGCTGGCAGGCCGCGTAGCTGCATACCGATAAGTGTTTGGTCCCCAACGCCTGCTTGGAAGTTCGATCAAGTATAGTGACACGCACGTTTCTTCTCGCACCCGCTTTAGACGACCGAGCCGTCCCGAGCTGTCACCGGTGTATCAGTGTCCTCGCAGTGCCTTTTCTCGACGCATGTCGCCGTGGTTACCTGATAAGTATTAAACTGGCTGACATGCACTTGAACTCCTTTCATTTCCTTCTCTTTGGACGTTCCCCAGACCCGCGCCCGGACTTTCCTCTCTTATCCGCTTCTTGAGAGCCGTTGGATATGCCGTGGGAAGAATCGTGATGATTCGATGACTAATATTGACAGGTCACCAAACGTCGGGGAGTCGGGACGTCTGGGTTCTGCCTCCAACTGGACTCCGGCGTCCAGACTACAGAGCCAGGTGGCCACACCGTAGCATCGCACGACAGGATCGAACCACCGGTAGCAGGCTGCCTTGGATTCAGCGATCCTGATGGCTGCGACAACCTGGTTGCTCCGGATCCAGACGGGTAGCGGAAGGATTTGAGTTTCATTTCCTGCTACGTGAGCTAAATTGCCATTGTCTAGGAGTGCGGCCGAGTTGGTTATTTCGGCTGCATCCGAACGAAAACGGATTCGAGGCTTCGCCGGGCTCCTTCCTGTTCTGAGCAACACCGAGATGGCGGGTAGCGGTTAGACCTTACTATCGAAAGCGAAACTGTGCCTGCGACAAACTCCTGCAAGTTTGCCACCCCGTACCCATAGAAAGGCGTATCAGCTCGCAACATATCACCCAGTCAACAACGAAGAATGACAGGACATGCGATGATATTGTATAACACGTGGAAGGGTATAACATAACACAAGAAACGTCAAGCGAAATACAAGCGATATTGCAGATACAGCCCCGCGCACGCACTGCGTGAACGGTTTCGAACGAAGACGAAAAGAGAAACAAGAGAAGAGACACGACCGAAATCGTCACGGTCGTACGTAGCCCCCGATTTACCGCTCCCCGAGCTTCATCAACCCCTTCATCGCGTTCGCGACCGCGAAACTGGACTTGGCCATGACCTGTCTCGACTCTTTCGTCACTTCGGGTAGTGACTGTACGTCCTGGAGTTTCTTGGCGTGTTCAGAAAGTTGTTCCAAGATCTCGGCACCTTGTTGCGCGGAAGCAGGGGGTAGATTACCGCTGCAAACAGCGACGATACTCGATACGATCGTAATGATCTGCGTCAAGTTTTCGTTCAGCGTTGGTGCTGGGACCGGCGTGCGTACGCCAGAGAGTACATTCTGGATGGCGTATACGATGGCTTCTGTTTGCGCTTCGAGATAGGGCTATTCATGACGGGAAATCGGCGTCGGTGTCAAGAGTGGCTCAAAATCGCAGCAACTATAAACGTACTTTGAGTTCGGACCATGCGTCTTCGGGTGGCGCAGAGTCGTCACTAATGACACCACTGCCAGGAATGGGGGACTTGTCGAATATTGGAGGAGGCGAATTCGTGCTGGAGCTCGAGGGCTCGGAAGACGATGCTCCTCTTCTGTCCACAAATCTACCAACTAGTGCCTCCCCTTCGCCACGCCTAGAGCTTGCGGCTGAAGACTTGCGGTCATGGCCAGAGCGCAGCTCCTCAATGGAACGGAGGGATGGTGGAGGCTGTGGAGTTGATGGAGGAATTGAAAACTCGTCTTGTTCCACTCGTGTGGCCTTTCGGATGTAGATGGCTCTAGAGATCTCTGTGACGGTCGCAGAGACATGGCTTGCGGCGGCATCGAGGAGACTGACGGGCGACATTCCAGAGCTCATGGCATGCGTTTTTGTTGCGACGACGAGATTCGAAAGGGTTGCTTCGAGACGTTCGCGCAGAGAGCGGAGATGGTCGATGTCGGCGTTGACACGCGTAGGTCGTGATTCGTATGCTCGAACATCTTCAATGATCGCGGAGGTAGCGGTTACGACAGCTTTCATAGGCATGAGGACGCGCGTAGGGGCATTCGACCGTCCTGCTGTCAGGAGGCTGTCGATTCCTGATACAAAAGCAGTAACATGGATGTCGACGAGCCCGCCGTCCGACGCCATGGGCATCTGATCGTCCGACTTAGGAGCTTGCGTATGCAACTGAGAAGTAGCTATGTAGAAAAGAAAGACGCTCAGAATCAGCGCAAAGATAAAAAAGAAGGGCTCACATTTAACACTTCTCAGTTCGGTCTTCGCCAACTCGTACTTGCGTTTGTATTCTTTGAGCTGACTATCCAGATCACGGATGACTGCAAGGTCCGCATCTTTCGCATTCATCAACTCGTCATTCCGACGACCTAGGTCTGCCAACTCGGTCACTAAACCCTCCATATCCGAGCGAAGTTGTTCGATCATTTCACTGTCCCCCTGTTTAATAGTCAGACAAGAAAATAACACTCGTTTAAGAGGACAAACTCGTGACAAAACATCTCCGCGCTCGTCCTCGAGGCGTTCGATGCGGTCTCGGAGTATCTGGAGCTCTTCCTCGTCGTCTTGGGCCCGCTTTACCTCCCTTTCTTTCTCCCTGGCCCGCAGATCACGAAGTTCGTCAAGCTCTTTTTGAAGCGTTTTCATCGCGACCCCGTGCTCTTCGGCACGCTGCACAGATAGTCAGAGATAGATGAACCTCAATTGCGATTCTGACGCACCTTGCGGAAGCCATCAATTTCTTCTTCCAGCAGTCTGATTCGTTGTTGACTTTCCCGTAGCTCCTTCTCTCGCTGCTCCGCATTGCTAAGGTCTCGCTCGAGAGTCACGATCCTGCCTTGCATCGTCGCAATCCTGAACTCATACTCCCGCTTTAGCCGCTCGTGGTCCTCTCCTCCCACACTTACTCGCCCCCCTATGCTCTTCATGGCGCTAGCCGACCGATCAGACGTTACAGATGCCCGTCCAAGTGAGACCTTATCGAAGTAATCGTCACCACTTCTCGCCCCGTTCTCCTCGTCGTCCAGGGCATCTCCCGATACTCGACTCCTTAATCGCGCACTCAGAGCGCTCAAGCCACCTAGGGGCGTACCATCTTGGTCATTTTCCTCATCTACCCGGCCGTAGGTGTCCCCATCTCCGTCTCTGCTGTGATCACCAGCGACCATGACTGCGCTCTCTCGCGCCTCTTCGCGCGCATACGGTACTTCGATATCCTCCTCCGCGATCGTGCTCTTGTTCGGAATGATCATACCGCTCGTTGCGGTCGCACTCTGGGCGTTTGTAGTGCCGGTAGAGTCGCTGTGGATGCTGGTCGACGCGCTTGGCCGGCGGCCAAAGTCTGGAATAGGTCCACGAGCGATATCTTGGGACGGTTTTTTTCGAGAACCGAACCCATAGGGGTTCGTGTCTGACCCGTAGGCGTCATCGCTCCGCCTGGGTGGTGCTTCATCATCGCTCGGTCGCTGTCTCGCAGACCCATCTTCCGAAGGGCGCCCGACTAACGTGTGAGATCCATATCCGTTGTCCATCCCTCTCTCTTCAGAGATACGTGCTGCTAGAGAACCTGTAGGGAGGACGGGAGCATCCAATCGAGGCGAGGCGTGGAATTCTGGTGAAGGCATATCATCATAAGCTGATCCCGGAGAACCGAGGGGAGCTGTCCCAGCATCGTTCTGTCAGATAATAATTTAACAAATCAAGGAGGTGATATGAAAACCGGAAAACACTAACTTCTTCTTTGAACTCTGGGTAACGCCTCGATAGCTCGAAGTAAACATCCGATGACAAATCTTCGAACCGGGCGGTCGGAAGTGTAGCAAGTTTCTGTCGTGCCTGGTTCCTCTTTGGATGGAACTCGTCTCGCGGAGGGAGACAGGGTACTGAGTTCACGAACGGATGGACGTTGTAAGATTATAATATCTGTCAATTACACGCACTTTCGTTCTCTGTTGTGCTCATCTTGCGGCGTATGAGCTCATCATATACGTCCGTGGACAGTTCTTGGAATTGCTGCTTCGTCAGTCGAGTGAGTTTCTGACGCGCGGTCGAGCGAGAATTCGCAGGTGCTGCAGGATCGGCGTTAGGCTCGGAGGCTCGTTGGGCGTCAGTGAAACTCGTACGGACATTTGGCAAGGTATGCGGCGAGGTATTGCTGGAGCTCGTTGTAATGTGTTCTCGCAATAACCTTGGGATCGAACGAGGGCATCGCAGGCACGGACCCTTGATCTTTAACGGGACGGTACGACTCGGTGCGGTAGTTAGAAATGCCAGAGAAAGTGGTTGGCGTCGGCGACGACGCCCTTGATGACTGGTTTCGTTTCATGGCTGGACCGTCGTCGAGGATGGCGAACTCGCGACTGCCTGAGTGCAAGTTGCGATGCTCCGACGAGTCGTTCACAAACCACGAGGCAGGGGCGCGACTTGATTCTCACGAGCCATGGCCCACCGGCATTTCAAATAGTACTGTATAGCATGCTTGGCGTTGAACCATACGAATAGGGACGCCATTCAACTACCAAAGGGCGAAAAAAAGGTAGGCATAAAATGATCTAGGCTAGAGCGACTCTTCTCCTGGACTTGTCCGAGATTCTCTGAGCCGGAACTGACACGTTAATCATTGCTCCGGCCGATCTCTTCCGGGCCAGCTCGAATTTGTCCTGTTAGACTCCAGGAACCACATCCGGGGAGGGGCTGCGTGACGTTTACCCCGTCGGTAACGCGGCACCTTGATGCCTCTTGGGGTATGACAGGGTCTTTTTTTCAGCCAAGGAAATGACTCAGTAGCATTACGCTGCTTCGCACGCAGACCATGGTACTAGATCTACAAACATGGGAGTTAGTCTAAATGGTAAGCAAATGGTGGGTAAAACAATCTCATTCCGGTAAGTTCTTACGCCTATATGTACTCATTGGCTCATGTAACTTTTCCACGAGAGGAGCGCTGCTGGGCTGAAGGTTCAAGCGATAGATCGGCCAATGGGAACCAGTTGGAAGTTGAGTCTAGACTTGGTTCAGTCGACAGATCTATCCCTAAAATCAACCTTGTATTCGGCTAATATTGACACCGCCGCAGAAGCCCCTGGTACGAATGACCGAACAGAGGGACTGACTTGGTATTCAATGGGCAAACTTTAGCTGGACCAGTGGTACATTACCGTGTTTCAAGCTAATCCTCGAACTCACCGGTATGCACCAACTGTCTTCAGCCGCCAGCTGACCGTTCGTTGTGGGCGTGTTGATCTAGAGACATCACATGAATTTGTTTTGACTGTCCAATTTGGATAGCACTAGAGCTGGCAGAAGTGTCATGTGGACGTCCAGCAATGCTCATCTTGTCCTCTGACTGTCATTAGAACCCCCCGCCTCGCCCATCGTATACTCTCCTTTCGGTGTGTATCCCTGAACATCTTGACGGTGTTTTCGACGGTGTCTACTGGAGGGTCAGGTGTATTCTTTCAGAACACCTTCCATATTGGCAACGTTTTCAATACCATCTTCTATGGTTCATACTAGCAGCCATGTGAATACTTTGATTTCGCTCATGCTTAGTTCACATTGGGAGTCGAGTTGATGCCGTACTTTCAGACAATGCATCGACTGCGCCGTGGCCACGCCACTCATAAATTCTTTTTGTTCTTCAACACGACCTTACTCCCTGTATCATCGCGTTCGTGGCGACGCAGTCTGTCATGGTGCAGGAAATGTGAGTCATTCATCAAGTCTGGCCAGGGGGACCAGCATACTTCATGATGTATATCTCCGTATGCAAGAAATGCTTGGATCGATGGCATTCATTCTTCTTTAGCTCACGAGCGACGGTTTTGTGGTGAGCGCTGCAGAAAGTGGAAAAGAAAACGACCCTTGTTTAAATCTATCTTACTCACATACTTACTTATATTCGCCCGCGTCGGAAGAACATTGCCTTAGTGTGCCTACTCCGGGTAGTCACGCTTGGTAGGCATTCCTCAATACAATCTCGGCGCTGTTCAGCGTACATATTTTATAGCCTTCGAGATCCTCGAGCTACAGTCATCCACCACCATTTGCGACAGTGAATTTGTGAGGCCTCGTATACAACAGCAGTAAGAAATAATATTCATCAGACATTGCGGATCAATTCATATATATATGAGCCTTGTCTAAAAAAACATGGACCAAATGAGTGGAGTTGTACAGTCGTGGCCACAAATGTTGAGCTTGAGTGCGTATCATGCGTCCGCCACCATTTGCGCCAGCCCGAAAAGGTATATCGCCATGTAGCTTATGTCAGCTAATAAGAGCACTCGATTGTTTTGTATACGCTACCACCCATTTGCTTGTCATTCCTGTCCCCACTCAAATCAATACACTTTGCTGTTCCTTTTTCTCACTATTTTCACATGGTACTGACCAGCTGCGCTGAAATTTTCCACTCACTCCTCGCCATCCCGGTGACTTCCATTTTAGGGATAATCCTGTGCGACAAGACCGAGACATGCATTACCGGCATGCTCCTGGCAAGAGAGCACAACATTCATTATCAAGTTGGAGGCTGCAAGGACTTGCATTATTGTCACCTCTATGTATCTATCATGTTTTCAAGGCTCGAGAAATTCTTTCTTTCTCAGAGGGTGTAATACATGGCAAGTTTCCTACTTTGAAATCAGTGCAGAGAAGACAATCCACAGATTCCTGTATATCCATCTATGCATATCTTAGATGAAATAGACAAGAGGTGGTAACCTAACTGTTAGTTGCGCAAGGAATATAGTAAGTAATAGTTCGTTTTATCTTGTTGACGCACATGGTATGTGCTTTAGGATTCCCACACACCCACTTTCTGCTAATTTCGCAATATATGTCGGAATTTGCATACTTCCCCTCGACCATTGGTCTCAATATCATTGCGGAAAGCGTCAGACCGTCTCTTATAGGCGGGCTATCCGCGATGTGCTCGGGGAGGAGTTTGCCATCGAGATCCTTTAACTTCCAGCGTCACGGAGTCTGCTCTCCTATACACCGCATCCAGTATCGCATTTCTCGTGATGCTGAAAGCGAGCTCTCCGTCCACTCCTATCGATCTGGGGGATGCTCACTGTGAGTCCAACCCCTGAGTCCCCAGTGGATATCGATATCTCCCCTAAGTTGCCCTATGTTAATTACGTTTGGTGCATTTCGCTACAGATGCTTATCGATGCATCCTCCGCTTTAGGGGACTCCCGGGTCGGGCATGGAAAAAATCGGGGACCCATCACATTCCCACGACCGCATCCGCTCTCAGAGATGATGGCCAGCCACATGACGGTGCGAGAGCGATTCATTCGCGTGTTCTCGATCCGTTGCAATCGGGGGATTGAAAGCAGAGACAGCATCAGACGTGTGACCAATTCAGTGCCTATCTGGTACACTGTCGTAAGGCTAAGATTGTGAGAGTCCGTTCTTGACTTGAGGGCGTAGAGAAAAGCTGTTCGATTAGGACACAGCCGCTATGGTGCAGTTTGCTCCGTCTCTTCTAACCCTGAAAAAAAAAGTGCAGTAGCTATGATAGGCGGATCAAAGGCCGGAGGCGAACCCAACAGGAGGGAAATCTGCACGAGGATAGCTTGCGGCGCGATGGCGAATCCCGGCCAAAAAGACTTTGCTCCGCTCAGATCCGAGGCCAGGACCCACATATTGGTTGACACGGTCGTGGGGCCACCGATTTCACGCCTTAACAACTTGAAGTCGCCTCCTTCAAGTTGGCTGCAAGATGATGGCAGAACGCTGGCTGAACCCTTTACCAGTAGGGCACCAGACTAAAAGTGGTGTAACGCTGTCACCGCCTACTTGTTACTCAGGTTGGCACTAAACGAGCATGCCGCCATCAGATTTTCCATAATTTATGGGTCACTGGGTTCAAGGCGTCGACAATAACCAAATTGGAGGTTTACAATTTCCTATATGGGAATATCTTACACTATCAGCAGTGCCACGCCAATCTGGCAAGTTCTGAATCAGATTATTGCCTGCAGTGCCCCCTCAACATGCTGTACTTTCGGTTCCCCTTATCGCTGTCTTCCCCCTACAACATTTTCAAGCCATGAGCTTTAATTATCCTATTGCATCACCGCTGGCTCCTCTCGTCGCATAAGATGTTTGAAAGGATGTCGCACACAGCCGGCACATCAGACAGGTGAGTTTGATTCTTCGGCCAGAAGATTGATCCTACGTTCCCTCCTTCATGAGAGAACCGTGCTGTAAGATCCTTTGCACTGCCAAAGTTCGCTACCCAATGGAAAAACTGAACCACTGGTTTAGCTGTGAAAAGGTAGTCCCGGTGCCGTACGTTTCAGTTGCTTCAGACCGCTGGTACGATCGGGACGACCGAGATGTGGCCCTCGGGCCTGTCGGAAACGAACGCGGAAACGAAAATTTGGAATTCGTCGGATCTATCTGTCTCTGGCATCGAGTCAGGCTCCGATTACTGCGCACCTGGCAACTTAACTCTTCCGCAAAAAAATTTTAAGGGCCAGGGCCAGATGGTTTAATCATGGAGCGCTACACGGAACTTGACACTCTCTGAGCTATTATGTATGTCATGCATTTCCTTCCATCGAATCGTCCTGTATCTGAATTCATAGGAACCAGACACACTCGTTGTCTATTCATCGCCCAACGTATTCTCGTTCGTGATCAACGTACGGACTTCATAACTAACACTCATAGGAAGCCGAGTGAATCTCAGAGTAGATGCTCGGAATTCTCCAGATTCATTTAATAGACCAGGACTAGGCAAACACTACCGTATAGTCGGCCATAATGCGCAGGAGAACACAGATCGAGAAGCATTATCGACATCTTCCGAAGCCGACTAAAAGCCTGAAGAAAGGTTCTCGCTTACAGCACCGGAGTCACAGGAACGGAGTTCAGGTGCACATACTTCCGATTTTGCACGTCAGTAGAAGTGTATTTAATATTTTCTACCATTCCTACGATCATCTCCGTCCATACGACACTGCAACAGCATGTCTGCAGCCACTAGATATTGTTGACACCCTGCTCCGGCCGTCAGAAGCTGTGGCCAACCCTCAATTCTAGTTCGAGGACCCGACTCCCGCAAACCGCTCTCACACCAGGATCTTCTTCGTAGTTACGAGAGGATCAATTCCGAGGCTAGCTTCGAAGGAGCTATTGACATCACTATTCACTCATCAGTGTGCACACTTCAAGCTCATCATGTCCCCGTGATGCGGCGAAATGGCGAACTCAGAGGTTGCTTCGCTCAATGGATCAGCTGAAGCAAACTCTCTAGTCTAAGGATGATCGCACTGCACCATCTTCCCAGGATCCTGTAATGACTAGACCGCCGCGCTTAGCCACTAAGCCAAAAGGCAGATGATACTGAGTGGTTACACTCAGTACCGCGAGCGGTATATATGTTAGATACTGGGATCTAAGTAACCCGGAGTGGTTACAGATCCACATCAAACCTTTTCTCCTTCGAGATGCGTGAGGTCTTACTCTACCCTGTAATGCGAACACATCTCAGTACTCGTGATAACAACTGGGAGATCGAAAAGGACTTGATTAAATGCCTGGATAATACCTCCCTTGACAGATTTCTGTCTGGGTGGGTTGGGCATTTCAAACGGGGGTATGAACCACATCAGGGGCCCTGCTACCCCTGAAGGCAATTGCTGGCAAATATTTCAGTTCGTGAATCCCATTTTGAGTGCAGTGTTGGATCCGGGTAAAGTGCGGACAACGAAAAGGAAAACAAAAACGAGGATCGAGATTATAAAGTAGGTACGATGAATCGCCCACCGAACGAGCTGAGCGTTGATGCATGTTCACCCAGTAACACCATATGTTCAGGAAACAATATTTATCATCTTTCCTTTCAAACCTCAAGTTATTATCGATACCGTACGTAGTATTCGCGCGTTTGCAGTAACGAGCAGCCCCGTCACTTAGAGAAAGGCGGAAATGACCATCCTCGGCGGTGGAATATGTGAGCACTGGATTACGAACGCGGTGACGATGGTAAATGAGACTCAACCTGTGACGCGATTCTCTATCGTTACTTAGTGTCCTTTTCATACAGAGGGGGGCGGTCGACTTTTTAGTGTAGACCGCAGCTGCTACGCTTGTACAGGACTCGTGGGCTTCAACGCCCACTTGTGGCATCAATGCCAGATGCTACTTTCCAACAGCGAAGCTACGAGGGCGTGAGAAGATCACGGAAAGATCAGTTCGATGTTGTGACAGGTTGATCGCACAAGGAAAAAAAAAGGAATGCGGGAGTTTCTTGGCATTTGTCACTCCGTCGGTAACATCCCCAGAAAATAGCTCCACCGACTGGTTGCCTAGAGTCCGTGATGCGACGAAGTATCGTCCGACGGGTCAGGCTCAGGGCTGTGTTCAGTACCCTCAGCACGATCTCGTTTCAATTTTGCCTCAAGGCCTCAAAATTCACTCAAACAAGTCGTAAAATTGATGCCGACGACGCATGCTCAGCAAACCTTCCTGGTGGCCCTGAGTTCCTCGGAACAGGTTTTACTTGGGCTAGCCACGTGAAATCAATAGAATTGCCGTACGCAGATTGCCGTGGGATGGCGTAGATTTGGAGCGCAACGTCACGCTTTTTCGGATCACATGGACAGGCGTGTGCCTTGATGCGGCTGACAAGTCTGCTATGCGAAAATAAATCAAGACACGTAAACACGCGCTGGTAAAACCTGGCGTTGGGACTTACCACCTGGTCGGTGTTTCGTAAAAGACCTTAGACTATATATAGGTCTATGGAACTGGAAACCGCAGCAAAGAACCGAAACAGAATTCAGAGTATCCGTATGTAGGGTATACCTGGGTGTAGAAACTACAGGCTGGGTTCGCGAGCGTGAAAACTCTATGTAGGTATTGAGTATAGGTTTCGTACGCGAAAACGAAAACTGCGGGCTGCCTCCCTGCAGCACCCCTGAGCAGATTGTATATTACAGGCATTTTCGTGTGGGAGTGCAGGCAAGTGGATGAGTGGGTGGGAGGTTGGCATAACCTCGCCATGTGCGAGAGCATAGCAACTATGTACTGTGGAATTGAAAGATTAGTATCATGTTGAAGCGGTTGCAGGGGTTCAGCTCTAGTTATCAAAACGAACGGTGCAATCCTGACGCAAACTTTGATGGATAAACCACGATCAGCGAAGATAGCGCAGGACCAAAAGCTAAGGAGTGCGGAGAGTTGTGAAAATTTAGGCCGCCATTTCATATGCTTCAGCGACGTTTGTCACGGGCGTGCTATACTCTTCGAGATCACCCACTCCAGGAGTAAGTAATGTAGGCTTCGTGGGCGACATGCATGGAGCCGCTCTGGCCTGGAACTCGATAGTATGGCTCTCGGTCTGTGTTAATTTCTAGTTAGAAATGATCGCATACTGGCACATAGCCGCAATTATAACGTTACCTGCTTGTGACTGCTTAGCATACTATCTCCGACTGTGGCGTTTGATTGGAAGAGAACGTTCTCTCGGATTGACGAAGTAGCCCTCCACCCCCCACGAGCATTGAGCGTAGAAAGAATCGAGTTTGAATACAACTTCGATAACGCAAAGTCCCAGATGTAGTTCCTGAGGAAGAAAGGATGTTCAGGGACCAAATCCTTAGCTATGGAGCCGAGTGCTTACAATGTCGTACCCTAGAACGTGGAGGGTTTCAGATATGGGCCTGGAGAGGAACCCTCACATACCTTGACTGCCAGGAATAATACTACGTCAAGCGTGGCGGACACGGCTGTGATCAAACCAGTCTGCACCGTCACTGGTGTTGGGAGTCATTCAATATTCCTTCATTTGACAGGAACAAACTTACAGCGGATAACCTTGTTTATGAGATCGTCTGTCGCAGCAAAGCCCGTAC
>JBBPKI010000607.1:4072-20620 GCA_038089155.1 Nevesoporus exiguus
TCTTGACTTGGGTCAGAATCGTCGTCCACCTCTTTGGCAAGGCCAAAGTCTTCGACGGTCAGCGCCATGACCCTGTCGTTCCAGATAAGTCTTCCGAGGGTGAACGAGAAGACCGGCGGTGCTGGAAGTCGAGCGAGCGCGGTGCATCGCTCCCATAGGTCGGCGTCGTTAGGAAGATCCCCCGTGTGTACAATAGTGATATGGGGTCGTTCCGTAACCCGTTTGTCGCTGACCAACTTGCGCCAAAACGTCTTACCATTGTACGGGACGTCTTCTGCCTGCTCTATCCGGGGCGCGATGATGGTATCACAGTCCAGTTCGGCCAGAACACCAAAGTATCGCGGTGATGGGGGTTCTTTCGCCCTTTTCTCATTCTTATCCGCCGTTTTCCTTGTCCTCGGCGCGTATCCTTTGGCGACTGCAGTGGCTTCGTCGATTCTCTCTTGGCTGGGCTGCTCCAAGCCTAGGATGTTGACACACCCATCGACCGCGCGAGCCACAGCTGCTTCAAGTGGCTCGTTAATATCCATCTCAATAGTGGCGTCTACTTCAGAATCAGCGAGCTCTTCCGCGTTGTGCAGGAACTGCCGTATGATGTCTTCATGCGACTTCCCCACCTTGTCAGCCCGCAGAGTCTGGTGATTGTCGCCGCGATTGAAGACACGATCTCCGCACACTCGAAGTATCGCCGCTCGCGGCATGTCTAACGTCCAATTGAGCGCGAGCAGACGAACTGGGGGGTCGATTCCGGCAACAGCTTTCTGCAATGCCTCCCGATGCTGTCGTTGGTGGTTGTTTCTACACACAGTTTCAGCGAACGAACACACAAATGTCGAATCAAAAACTCACTTATCAGCAATAACAACATCATGCTGTTCTAGGAGGTTGATAACGTTTTTGATAAACGTGGCGCCTGCTTTCTTGCCTTGCACGTCATCGCTTTGCGTGTGCCCGAAGCCAAAGAGATGAGAGAGTGCGACAGCGACGGACGTCTTGCCTAAGTTCCAACGAGGTTAACCCGCACTGCACGCGACAAAAGCAGTAACTGACTCACCACACCCTGGGATGGCAACAGGTACGATGATAGTCTTACCAAACTCCTCGGCAGCCCGGTTTGCCTCCTCAGCGTGAGATAGGTCCGTCTTCCCTTGCTCGGAGTCCAACCATCTCAAAAACCGCTCTCTAGTGGCTATAATCCCCTTGCCTTTGGTATACCCCTGAAAAGCGCTCCTATCCGTTTTGATCTCGTTCTTGACCCAATTTACATAAACCCGCGTCTCCTTGCGCTTCATCTTGGACTTGGGAAGTTTGGCGCTATCGAGTGAGCCCTCGACGGACAAGAGCGATTTTGTGATTTCCCGCCAGTCGCGATACATCATATACGGTTCGTCAAATTTCACCTTGAAGAAGAAGGAAGAACCGGTTGGATAGGGCGGTCGCTTGTCACGAGACGTTGCGCCGCGTTTCGGGTCAATGATACTGGTGCGGACGACAAACCCCTCCAGGGGGCCTCCTTTCCACTCTCCCGTCTTTGCAACCTCGTCAGTAAACACCTTTACTTCCGCGAGCGTGTTATACACGACAGTCATAGTCTTCAAAAAGCCCCATTCCTCTGCGAATGTATCGACAACGTGCACAGGAAGGGTATGAAATTCCTTGCAATTCTTGTTTATGCCGTGCAGATAAAGGCCGGATTTTTCACGTGGATAGGGTAATACGTGCTCTTCAAATTCGTCATCGCAAAGCTTTCAGAGAGGAGTTGCAATTAGTTCGCGGCTATCCACCACCAGATGGATATCCCTACCTCCGCTACCGCCGTCCAGCTTTTCTCCCAGAGCATGGCTGCGAGTTGCTCCTCCGTTTTACCCTTTGAATCGAGATGAGTTTTGAGCCACCTGTGGCCAGCTTGTGAATGTGTCTCCGAGACGCCATCTATCTCTCCTAGGGAGTGTTTGGACGTGACGATCAACTTGGAGGGCGAAATAGCAGCGACAAAGATGATGCAGCCATTCGACTTGAGTGACAACGTGTAATCTGGACCAGTGTGAGCCTCTAGGGACGACCACTGTCAAACGCAACGGACAAACGGCACAAGGAATCAGAACGATCTTCCTCGCAACCCCGAGAAAACGAAGAACGATAGACTCACGTCCGTCCAAGGTACCTCCCCGATGTTGAAGAACTTGTCATACCCACGGGCGACGATCTGATAACGCGGCTCGTCACTCTCCGCCTTCTTCTCGAGTTCTCTCGTGAACAGGCCCCGGGCGAGCGTCGGGAAAGGCGACGGAACATCGTAGTATCTAAACTCGTTCATCTTCCAACTGTCGAGTTTGACAGTGGGATCCGACGGCGCGGAATACGTAGTCGACCGAATGAGCTTGGGAGATTTTTTGGAAACGCGATGGAGATCAGTCACCAGCTGTGAGTCTTGGGCGTTGAAGCGCGATTCGGCCATGGTGGCACTTCTGCGAGAACGAGACGTCTCGAAGAGGGCGAATGCGCGCCTCCAAGCGGTCGCGCACGTATACAAATAAGATGCCAGAATGTCAGGCACGAGTCAGATGTTTGGTCGCTTGCTTGAAGAGGATGACTCGAGTCAGACCGACACACGCGGAATCGGACTGGTCGATGCTCTGCAACTTGACGTCTTTGGCTATGGAACAGGTCGACGCTGGCAGTGGTTCTTGTGTTCCTGTTTCACTGGAGTTGAGTTAGTCCGACCTCCCAGCCAGTGGCACTGCCAGTCAATCATAGCATACCAGCACTGCCACAGACATATGGGAGTCCACGAATAGTACATTAGCGTGCCAAATGGAAGACATGACGATCCAGTTCCTTTACGGACGTGCTACATAATCATACAACCCCACCCTCCACTACTCCGCCGCTCTTGTTCCCTGCGCCTTTGCTCCGCCTCACGGAGACGCTGCTCCCTGAGCTGTCTCTCCCGCTCCTCGGCTTCTCGTAGCCGCTGCAACCTGGCGAGACGTTCCCTCCTCTCCGCTTCCTCGCGCGCGCGTTCCCCTATCTGGTAAGCGCCGTTGACGTAGTCCCCGCCAAAAATGTAGTCTGGATACCATGCCGGACGCGCGTTTCGCAACGCAGCAGCGCGGCGTGCCTCGGCCTGCCGAAGAAGCTCCCGCTGCTCGTCGATATCGACCGCGAAACCGATGAATGGGGGTGCTTCCGGAACAGCCGGACCCGGTGCATCCCCATAGATCGCCCCATGGGCACTATTCATGTGGGGGTAAATGGTCTCAGCGGTAAAGATCCTCATACACCGCCAACAGATGTGTGCACCACACCTATCCACAGGTCACTTAGTTCAGGCTGTTCGAAACGAACCACAAACAGGAATGTCACGTACCGGCATGTCATATGGTTACATCCCTCCAATTTCTCGATTGGCACACTGCACTGCGGACATTTCTTCACCCGTCCGTTTTGCGAAGTGATCCAAGCATCGTTGAGGCGATCCTGCTCTGCGGGGTCACGTCTCACTTTGCTTTCAGCACAAGAGAGGCCATCGTGCACTTCTTCATGACATCCGTTACAAACCACAGAGAAACAAGATGGGCAATGGATCGTTCGAGTCTGTTCGCCAGGCTGGACGGCACGATAGATTTGCGTACAGTCCGGAGTTTTACAATGCTTGAATTCTTCTGGGTGTTTCGCGATATGCGCATCGAACGCTGCCTCCAACAACCGATTGAACGACGCCAAAGGCAAAAACTGCTGAATAGTGGGAATGGCTACTGGAACACGACACCGAGCCTCGTCTCCGAGACAAGTCAGGGGCAGTTGATCCGATTCCAGAGCCGACGAAATGAAATGGCGGAGGCAGGCGACACAATATGTATGACCACACCCGAGCCGATGGGGAGAAGAGACATCGTCGTAGCAAATTGGGCAACTTTGGTTGTCTTGCGACGCATTGGAGGGGCCTAAATCACCTCTTTGAGACAGCGCGATGAGACGATCTAGAGCATGCCGTGCTTCTTCACCACCTGAAACGACTATCTTCCTGGAAGAAATGAAGAACCTGACATTATCCTCTCCGAGCGTGTCCTTCAGCTGCTGAAATCCTTCTCTGACAAAAAAGCCCACAGAATTGCGTGCGATCGTGACAGTGTAGTCCAAGGATGACAGTCTGTCCAGCTCGCCCTTGATCATCTCGCGAGCCTGTTCGACGGCTTTTGGTGCCCCGTAGACCTTCAAGGACTGCTGTTTCCAGTCGGCGCGCATGAACGCGCCAGTCTCCGAATAGACGCGGGAAATGAACGCATGGCCAGAAGTGCCCAACGACCGATGCCAACCCTCCACCTTATCTCCCCTCGCCAAATTCTCGACCCTCACCTTCAGGGCACCCGTCGCTTCCTTGACTGATCCGGAGAGTTTAACGATGACGACGTTCCCAGCGTCGTGCACATTGAGTGCGCATGCTTTCCTATCCTTGATGGAACTCGAAAGGGAATCCCATTGCTCTTTTTGAGCCTTGTATTGTTCTGCAGGAATAACAAGCGTAAAGTACATCGGATCGGGCAGTCGGAGCCAAACAGGTTGGTTGCCGTATCGTTTATCCGAGAGATACGTGTGAGCGGTGTGGGCTTCGTCCCATGAGGAAAAGTGAGCACGTGCAGAGATAACGCCATTCACGGCACAAGTACTAGGAGGGTCGTTGAAACTCTTCAGTCCCCCTGGAACTGCTCGCCGGATGTCGTCCCGGATGAGCCTAGCAACCTCTTCGATGGCGTACATGGCTCCGAAGGCACTACCAATGAGTAGTCGCTTGACGGCTATGGAGCCTGTGAAATGAAGGACGTCCGCATCAGTGACAGAAGATGGGAGATTGTTGATTTTAATCGCGTTAGGTCGAAAGTTGGACACGTAGCGACCACGGGGCTGAGTGTTCATCTCCACCTTGAGCCGGCGATCGCCATACATGGAACGATCGAGCTCCTTGACCTTCGCACGGGCCGACTCGATATCAACGTACTCTGCGACATAGCGCGCAGAGGGGGCATACCAGGATATGGTCAGGATCTCGGGACTTTGACCAGTTCCAGCGCTCATACCCTCGAGGGAGTTGGTAGCAGACGTTTCGACGGTCAAGGTTTCTTCTTGGAATCCGACCCCGTCAAGAACCAACGCAAGCGCTTGTCCAGAAGCGATGTCCGCGACAATGCGAGCCTCGGGCCTACGACCAGGCTTTTTCTTGATAACAAGGTGGAACTGATTGGCGTCTAAGCCCTGCCTTCTGACCAATGTGCGGATATCATCCTCTTTTACGTCGAAAGGAAGATTTCCGATACGCAGTGTACATGTTTCGAAACCTGTTATTAAGCTGGAGACGTCCAGACCCGCGCTATATGTCACGATAGAACCGGAGACGACTTGGGTGATGGTTTTGGCTGCTTCCTCTCTGATCATGTTTGCGCGTTCACGGGCCGCCGCAGCTTCGGCTTCTTGCGCCGGAGCGTGCTTGGCTCGTAGAAAGCTGTGCTCCATTTGGGGCGAATCTTCATCCGAAGAAGTGGAGGAATCTTCCTCTACGATGAGTGTGGCTGGACGCGGTGTAGCAGAAGGTTTCTGCTTGGGCGACCCGAGGGATTCGATTTCTGGTCTCTAGGACCTGTAGTTCAACAACATGAATGTCTTGATAGAGATGAAAGACGTACATCAATATCATGATTAAACCAACACTTGGCCCCTCTGGTACAGGTCCCAGCCCTCCAAGCACGGCAAGGAGTCTCCCCACGCTTGGGCCTGGGGCGCGTATCAGAAGTCTCTTGGGTAAGCGAGCTCGATGGAGCCGGGTCTAAGGAAGTGAAGTCTGGATGCACATCCTTTCTAACATGCTGGAGGAACGGCGTGAAGGAAGGTCGGCATTCGGCGCTTAAGTATCGGCAGAACGAGGACAAACTTACTTGCACGCCCGCATCCGAATGACTGAATCTGCACTTATCTCCGAAGCGACAATGCCCTTGGCTGTATAGACGACACGGTTTCGACTTGCGATTACGAGCTGAAGTAGACTGGCCTGAAGAACTCATGAGTGACGAACTCCCTGGTTGAAGAGTGTCGTCCTTGCGGCCGGATCAGGCTGCCAGTGCTTTATACTAGGGTCACCACGTGTCCGCTAGTGGCACAGGGTTATGACACGCTTGTTCTGCACCCACTGGCAGGCTCGAAGCTTCTTTCGTGACACATGCTATGGTCCATTAGACAATGTCACCTCGAATGAAAGAGAAGAGGCTTCGGGTTGGCAACGATTGGGTCCGAGCGTGGTAGTAAAAGCATGTTCCGTTGTGATTTCTTTTCCCAGGGTGGGTGAGGCCACAATACTGCCCGGCAGTGATGGTTTCAGAAATCTCCGACATAGGTCACGAAACGAGACAGCGAGGAAAACACAACTACATCGACGTGCAAAAAAGAAGAATACAGCGCCAGGATCTTCAACACCAACGACCTCCGAATCACTCCTCCATTGCATCATCCCCGCTCTCGTCGTCCTCGTCGCTGTCGCTATCCTCTCCCTCGGCAACTTCGATCGGATCCAGACTTAAGTCGTGGTCCGCGCCGACGTACGAATCGCAGATGACATACAGCTTGAGCGAATGCGTGCCCTTGGGTAATGTGAACTCGAGTTTCACGGCGAGACTCTTGCTGACGGTAACGCGCTTGATGACATGCAGTTGCCGCGTGCTTGATTCACCGATAACGAGCCACCAGTTGGCCATCTTTTTCACAGGGTAGAACGGAGCAACAACGGTCTGATCGTCGGGATCCTCTTCGTCGGCGTCCCGAGACAACACGACTTTGATGGAAATGGGCGTGCTGGCAGTATAATCCCCTTTGACAAGTTCGTACGAAACGTCGAGCGTCGGGTACGAGTTGACAAACTTGGCTACGTCTCGCCTGTCACGACGAAACATCAACATGCGTTATGCAGTCGATATCACAACGTACATTTGTCTGACGTCCATCTGCAGCAACTCGTTTCGTCTGTCGTCTTCCATTTCCATAACATCGTACACAGACTCAACGCCTGCCTGCTTGCATCGCTTGACGACCTGGACAAGTGGTCAGCCACACGTCTGCGGTGAAGATCATCAGAGGGATGTACCTCGGACTCGAAATGTGGTATCTGTTTCAACGGCGAATCCGTTTCCCACATGGCTTGCACGCACATCTGTGATAAATCCATGGCCCCGAGTGCATTCAACCACGCATTGGATGACATGACATCCACGCAAGCCGAAAGCAGATTCAACACCTTCTCGAGCACCAACGCTTGGTCGGAAGCAAGATCAGGCGGCAATTGGATACGTGAAAAGTGTGCTTGCAGGAGGAGGAATGTCTTAAAGTGCGGTGCCTCAAAGTCTGCCTGCTCAAGCTTGACGGGCAGGCGGTCGTATATGCGGCGAAGGACAGCATCCTCATGACGGCGAATTGGAATCGTTTCGAACTCGGCGGATGATGAGACGACTTCGAGTAAGCCTTTCAGTTTTGTACGCTCTTTCAGCGATAGCGTGTAGACCTCAACGGTGACATCTGTGATAGAGTGAGCGAAGTATCCAAGATGATGCGGACTGTTGCCTACAAGAAATGTTGTAGTAAGCTGCTATCATGCCAAGGTTGAGCGCGGACACGTCCATTTCGTCCTCTATGGTGTGATTGAGCACGCAGCATATAATTGACACCTGCATAGACTCACCGATCGCAATACATTTCGAGTTCACGAGATCTTGTAGTGTGCTTTCTACCAGCTCCGACAGGTGGTCAGACAGCGCCTGATGACTGACATTGTGCAAATTATAGTAATTCGGGTTTTGAGTCATCCGGCGATAGAAGTAGGACCATGTCAGAATATCCTGTAATAACCCCTTTGTGAGCGACTGCTGCTAAACGTCTGCGATTTCAGTACTCACCATTGCATCCTGCTTGTTCTCGATCGTCTTGACTGCGATCTCGGCCAAGAAGTAGTCGTGGAGAAGGTGAGTTGGCAGATGGGATTCGATTGGTAACCCCTCGGACAAGAATTTCTTGTAAAAGTCCTTGCGCGTCTGCTGGCACATGAGCACACACCGACTACGATCATCCTCTCTCGGACGACAGGCTCTGCCCATCATCTGAAGCACATCCATAACAGGATAATCCACATATCGGTGCTCCTTGCCCTCGTAAAATTGCACGCCCATGATGATGACCATATAACTCGCTACCGGGAGACTCCATGCTGTATCCTACCCAATAGTGTTGAGATAACCTTCTTCAACAAGACGAGGGGACATACTTTGGAAGCCACCAAAACCTGGATAGCACTAGATTCGAATAAACGCTCCACGATGACCTTGTCTTGCTTGCTGAGTGCTTCGTGGTAATACCCGATACCGTGCTTCAGGCACTCTACGAGACTCTTATCACTGATGTGATCAAGGTGTGGCTGTAAATCGGCCCCGTCGATGTTCAGGAACCGGTCAGGATCGCTGTCAGCAGTGCAATGCAACAACAGATCATCCACGGTCATGCGGCATTGTCGCCGTGATGAAACGAACACGATGACAGGCTTCGTCGGAGCATACTCCAGGATAGCAAGGTATGCTGGTTTGGACATGGCGATCATCAATGAAGGATAATGAGGTATGGTGAAGCTCTGAAGGTGGATGTCCATGTCGAGAGGTCGCGAACTAAATCGACCATCAGCGATGAGCGAACCGACCTCGCGGGCTGACTTACCTTGGCGAAAGGTTGAAGATGGCATGCGATGGAGCACCTATCCACTCTGCAAGATCTCGGGCATTCGCAAGCGATACACCACAGGCCACGATACGCGTCTTGATGTCTGTTTGCGCGGAGACATACCGTGTCCTCGAAATGATCACTTCGTACGTCGGGCCCACTTCCCCGCCGATGAGTTGAACCTCATCAGCGATGAGCAAGGCAATCGTCTGCACATTTTTCCTCTGACGCCATCTGCGCGATAGAATGTCCCACTATAAACAGGTGAGTCATCATGGAGTTGGTAAAGCTGTCCTAACACTCACTTGGCTTGGCGTACACACGATTACATCACCCTTCTCCAACAAACGCAAGTCTGCGCTTGTCTCGCCAGTCAAACTCACAATCTCCTTCCCGCCCTGTACACCACTAAATTTCCCGCGCCACTCCGAAACGCGCTGATCAACCATTTCTTGATATGGCTCCACGCAAACTGCTCTGGAATTGTCCTTCTTATTCCATAACTTGAGGAGCGCGAATTCAGCGCAGATGGTCTTCCCACTTCCGGTAGGAGCGCCAACAAACACGTTTTCGTCAGAGGTGTAGAGTGCTTGGAACACTTGTGTTTGGATTTTGTTGAACGTCTGGATCGTGTTCGAGTAAATCGCCTCATAGTCTTGGTTGTGCAACGCAGAGAGAGGTAGAGGCTGGAGCTCGAGGAGAGGGGTGGGAGGTGGGAATTTTTCGGGAAGGATGAGATGTTTGAACGAGATGGGCAGTTTCGTCTCTGCATGCAGCCATCTGTCCGATACTACTGAGATGTAATAGTTCGGCGGGACGGGCTCGAACATCGGGACAGTGATAGTAACATTGTGCTCATCTTCTGCATACCGCTGACGAAGAACGAACGTGTCATGGAAAAGGATGATTTCGCCATCGACGTCCTCAACGAGGATAAAGAACGTCTCGGCGCCGCCGTGGATTTTCTCCTCCCAGCGGAAATCAGGGATAATGGAAAGATCAATTCGCAAGAGGGAGCGGGTAATAGGTTGCACCTGCGCTTGAAGTCTGAAAACATCAGTAAAGATTGTGGCCGACACGAAGAGAGACAAATGCCCACTGTAATTTAGGGAAATTATGAACGAGTCGGTGAACTAGGCGCCCAGCGTTAGGAATACCGATGAGCTCTCCGAGCTCAGGCGGGTTGAGATCGAAGTATCGGTACCAGGGCTAAAGACAGTCGTATCAGCATCTCATCAGTGACATCCTGCACGAGTAGACGCACGAATTGTTTACCCTCGGCCTTCCTAATTACTTCCTGAGGTACACCCTTAAACTGGCGAAGTGGCGTCATCGAACCCCACCTAGTTACATTAGTCAGACACGAAAGAACAAGGAGCTGAGGCGCATAAACCCACATTCTTCGTTCTACCATCTTGCACAGTGAAAGACACGCCTTGGCGGGCACAGCCCATCCTCGTTTTAGGCAGATCTCAAACATGGCACGTAGTATGCGCCCGGCGGATTGTTGAACGAACACCATGTCCGCAACCAAGGCAAACCCTAACCAAGACCACGGTTGTGAACGACAAAGAAGGATGGACGAGCTTAGGGGGGACGCACCTTCAAGCTTGAGTTGAGATATAAATGCCTGGAGGAGAACGTTGATTTTGGCAGCGGGTTCGTCGACGCTCTCCTTAACAGGGATAGGCACGCGTTCCAACAGCTTCGCAAGTTCGATTTTCTCTTCTTGTCGTACCTTGAGATATCGAAGTGAGTGCGTGAGTCCAACAGCAATGACTCTTGGAAATATCTTACAGGCAACAACTTGAACTCGTTCGACAGCGCAAATACCCGGAACAGTTCTAGAGTCGACATCGTCGGTCGCAGGTGCTGATTATACGTTGCCATCGAGTTATGGGTCACATAATAATGTGATGCAATTCGACCAAGCTCCGTGCTCTGGAACCGGCCAGAAGAGCGTTCGTACTTGATAAGGTGACATTTCTCAAGGAGGGCCGCGGCAGAATGAACGATATCGGCACGTTTCTGAACTAGACCATCACCGTCCTCCTGGTAGTCGACTCCGACTCCATAGAGCCCAGGGGACTTGAGCATACGCACGTATCTAGTAACGTAAGTCAGGGTGGGACAAGCCTGTAGGAGAACGAAGGCACTCACAAGTATGTGTACCCCAACCATTGCACTGCTTCGTCGCGATTCCTGACCGTCCCAAGTACAATCTCCGCATTCAAGTTATCCGCCAACTTGGACACGAACTGCGATTCAATGGGTAATTGCTGATTCATAAGAGAGAGGTAATACTGGAGCTCCGAGTGATTCGTGATGATAATACCTTCACCGAAGGTGTCATATTGCGGACGTCCGGCACGCCCAAGCATCTGAAGGACGTCTTGGGAGGACAACTCAACCCAACGTCCCTTCTCGGGGTTGTATATCTGCGTTCCCTTAATGATGACAGTGTGCGCAGGCAAGTTGACACCCCATGCGAGAGTCGCAGTGCAGACCAACACCTGTACGGAACCATCGGCGAAAAGCTCCTCGACGAGGGTCCTATCTTCTCTCGACATGCCCGCATGATGAATTGCGAACCCGAAGGGAAGGAGGTCCCTCAAGTTGCTATCTTTGACGTTCCCGGCTTCCTCTGTCAAAATCTCCCGCGTAGCGGAGTCAGGTCGCACAAATTGAGTGACTGTCTCCTTGTCAATAGCCATGTCACGTATGAACCGGGCTGTCTTCGCAGTCTCCTTGCGAGAATGAACAAAGACAAGGGTTTGATTCTTCCCTGCCTGGTCAAGAAGCTTCTCGTAGCAGACTTCGTTCATGACCTGGAATCGCTTGATGGCTTTCTTTTCGGTAACGCCAATAAATTGTTGCTGAAGTCCACATGGACGGTAGGAGGCGTCAAAGTAGAACAAGCCTTTGGACTCATCGACGCGGAGGAAGGTAGCCACATCTTGGTAATTTGGCAACGTTGCGGATAGACCAACAAGTCGGACATAGTCGCCAGTTTGTTCCATCCTCCGAATAGTACGTGCAACAACGCTCTCCAGAACAGGACCACGCTCGTCGTGCAATAAGTGGATCTCGTCGATGATCACAAGCCGAACAAGATTCGTGTAGCTGGTATCGGTGCTCTTGCGAGTGATAACGTCCCACTTTTCCGGGGTCGTAACGATGATTTGGGTCTCGGCAATTTGCTGCTTCGTCATTTGAGAATCACCGGTAAGCTCCCCAACTTTGACGCCAAAAGCGGAAGTAAGACGAGAGGTAAAGTTGCCAACCATCTCTTGTACGAGGGCCTTCATAGGAGCAATGTAGACTATCTTGAATTGGTCAAGCGCAAACTCGCCAGTTTCTTCATCCCTGTATTTTGCAAGCTCATTGAGAACGGTCAACATTGCGACATTTGTCTGTGTAAGCCTGTGAGACAGTTCAGAGGTGAAATCACTCAACTCACCTTTCCGGCACCAGTAGGTGCGCAAAGGAGTAGTGGCTCATCCGTGCCGAACGCGACAGGGAACAGTTTACTCTGCACCCGGTTGAGTCTCGGAACTGAAAACGCAGCCCGAGCCCACTCGGGCAATTTGGTAACAGGAATGAGTTCATCCTCGCCGCCGGCAGCCTTCTTCGGCGCAGGTACGTGAATTTCCTCGAACCCTTTCCGAGAACGCTTGAAAGACCCATCGGGAAGCTTGCATTTCTTGTTCGACATCAGGTGTCCACCCTGACTGAACGCCATGCTCTCAAGATCGACAGTGGACTTCGGTTGAACCGTAGAGCCGGGTACAAGAGTAGCTGTCTTGGGCACCGCGGCAGCCGCCCCTTTGACGTCGACATCCATCATGTCATCATGGGTCTTCTTGGCTTGACGATCTCCTGCCAGTTCTCTCAGAATCCACCCGACACCTTTCTCCCGCATTGCCACTTCGACGTTCACTCGTTCGTCGGCGTCACTTCGCATTAACTTGGTGCACCAGACTATAACGTCCCTGTTCTTTAAGAACTTGGTGATGACGTGGAAGCTTTGATACTCGAATAACTCCATCAGTTGGTTCTCGCAGTCGCGTAAACTTGACTCCGAACCAAGGATAGAGAGCACCGAAGCAGCTTTGTCTGCAGCCGTGACCGGGTCCGAGTAGACTTCAGATATCTGCCGCTGTACCCAGAAACCATCAATGGCGTGTGGGGAAACGACGTCCTTGTCTACTTTGGCTTTCCCTGCTTGAGAGGTAGCAGAGGACCCACCAATAACGAGCTCATCGGTGCCAGCGTCATCTTCTCCCTCGCCTTCTTCCTTTGCCTCCTGCTCGCCTTCTCCCTCTTCTTCGTCATCTGTCTCATCTCGAATCTCGTAACCCTCCTCGTCTTCTTCCTCCTGCTCTTCCTCGTCGAAGACAACGGCAACACCGATTTCCTCGTCAATTTCCGCATCCTTCCGCTCCATATCCGGATCTACAACTTTCTCGTCCTCGGCACCGTAATCGGTTATTTTCTTCGACAGAGTGAGCAGCTGAGAGAACGTGTCGTTGGATATACTGCCCAAGATTTCCTCGATATCCTTTTTCTTATCAAAGTCCTTCATGTTCTCGTTCTTGAGGGACTCCAAAACGGTATCCGTGGCGCTACGAATGATATCCTGAGCTTGGTCGCCGAGGGTTTGGTGTACGGCCGACAACATGAACTCGTAAACCTCGCGTGTCTCTGCTGTACGCGGTCGGTACGTTAGACCCTCGACGTCCTGAGTTGCCTCGATGATGTCGGCGAACCCAAAGCCAGCCTCGGTACGACGCTTCGTCGACGCTGCTTTTTCGAGAGCGTCTTGTCTGCCGGCGTCTCCTGCTTTTTTCTTCTTCTTTTCAATGTCTTTTGGCGCAGCGCGTTGGACGCGCGAGCCCATCTCCTTTGGGTCGATACGGCCTGCGAGGGATGTTGGCGCACCATCCGGCTCCTTGTCTCGTCGTGGAAGCGCAGAGCGGTCCGCTGTAAGGACAAGGGAGGAAATGGCACCGTAGTTATACCCAGAAAGGTCTGGTTTTCCAGGCGGTCGACTTGACATTTTGACGAGATTATGCTACAAGGAGAAAAGACGAAAATAAAGCAAGGAGGGGGAGAGACAGGAGTAAAATGGGAAGCTGTTTGTTCGACGCAGTCGTCAACGTTGTGGAAGACGAGGACGAGCTCGGCTTCTCGCGAGAGCAGCTTACTCAGCACCCTCCGTTTTAAACATAGGTAAACAAACGCAAACCGAACAGAGTGAACCGTCACCATGACCTTCCCAGTGAACTTTTGGCTGAGTTGCAGCATTGTAGGACACCTGAATTCATAGAAAAAAAGGGAAAACCAACTGGGCTTCTACGCCGCGACTGAGACTTGAGTCTTCGCCAGTCACTATTCCCCTTCCGCTACTCTCCATATTCAAGACTGCATATTATTACAACTATTGCTGACGAGGTTACCAGCCTAATACTACACGTAGGCCTTTGAGATACTATTCGTCGCTTTGCCACACCAGCTCCTTCAACCGGTATACTCGAACGGAACGGCCCTCAACGATGAACTCATAGGGGCCTGGGACTATGGGGGCTTCCTGTTTGCTGAAAGCTACAAAAGCGCCGTCCTGGTTGCACGTGCCACGAGCGGTAATTACAGATTCAGGGGAGGTAAACGTGGCGTTTGCGATGCGACTGCGGGACACGAGGTAAAGCGTAGTGCTATCAGCGCGGTCGTTTGGTGAAAGTTTGGTCTCTTGCAATGCAAGCGCTTCAGCGGCGACCAACTGCTGGCTGACCTCGGCCGCGAGTTTAGTGCCGGACTGGATTCCGAATCCCTCAACGACTACGAGCGGCACGTCAAGAAGAGAGTGTAGAAATGGTGGGGCATGCTTACTTTGCGTGGAAATAGATCCAGACATTGTCCAAGAGAGTATTTCGACGAGAAGCAGCAAGCTGAGGTTTGGTTCAACCGACTAGCTCGAAAACAAGGAAATGCTACCCACGATGATTTGTGGAGAAGGCAATTCCTAGAAGCAGCCACCCAGGCTGGCTTTTATGCTCCCAGGCAGGATCTGGTTTTCTATATGCAGTCAGCCTGAGACAATAGGCTGGACCTAGATAACGTCATAACGCTGGATTGCGGCCAACAACCGCAGCCGCCTTGCGCCAGCTCAAGGTGCCGTTAGCTCGCGAGTCATACACTCTTCGAACCGGTTAGGAGACCGTGGAAGCCTCCGTTCCACGAAATGGCGACTCTTCAAGCCCCGCCACCTCCTACCCGTACGACGCGATGCCAGACAGAGCGAGGGGATCCCACTCCTCCCCAAATGTCAGTTAGTCGACTATCCTGATGAGTCTGTGGCAGGACTCACGAAATCCAGTATCCGCGGCCACTCTGCTATGCCCACAGCAAGTCCTGAACCAGCTTCGGCTTCGATTATCTGTTCGCACGGAATTGTAGGCTGATCAGCAAACGTCAGTTTGATCCATGCAAGGCTTAGGCGGCGCTCGAACCTTTCCTAATAGAGCGCCTACGAGATAAAGAAGCAACTACCCTGATTCTGACGCTCGCCTATCAATTGCTTCTTGTGGGAACGCCCGATTGGGGGGGCTAATGAGTAGTTCGGACCTGACCCCGAGTGCGAGTGGAACGTCATGGGTGGAGCATCCAGCCTTTGACCTTACCTCTCAATCACACTTAGTTCGTCAACATTAGATCCTGGTGGCATCAACTGGGGCGCAGACACGAACTAAAAATATCATAGAGGATGGAAAGTATGATGGGGGAATGATGTTCAGGAGTACTTGTTTACTTGATACTAGTCTTTAGGGCCTGACATGAATGGCATGTGCAACATGAATTAACCTCAATGAAGAAGGCAGCGCACGAACAACTTCCAGGAGCGCCCAGTCAATGTTGCACCTAATCTTTATATCTTCCTGTGGCAACTACGTGTATGTGGTGAGAACGACATTAAAAGAGACTATCAACGAGGGAAGGAACAAAAGATATGCACAACGGACAACACCCACAGCAGCCAAACGTACAGAACCCCACACCATGTCGATCTCAGTCCATTCCGCTTGGATCCGCGTCAACGAGACTATACTGCCTCATGAGTGTGCATTCGCCACCGTTCTCAAGGTCGATATTGTAGGCATAGAAATAACCCTCGGAAGAGATCACCATCACCTGGGGGAGGGTGCTGCATGTCGACGAAAGCCCACCCAAATGAACGGCATGCCCCAATCAAATCGTCAGCGACCGCTCAACGCCAACAGATCGACCATGTACAGAATAACACGTACCCGCTTAACCCGACCACGCAACGTGCCCCACTCGTCGGTAACCTCAGAAACGCAAAATCACGTGTTGGTTCCCAAAGTTCGGTGAGCGTGTTAGGCAAGTATCCCCCAACGGACGACGAAATTGACTTGGTCAAATGCAACGACCGCCGTCGAAACACCGCAGATACACTGTTACTCTTCTTCCGTTCATCGACGAACGAATCATAGTCACCTGTCCTCCCGTCTTCGTGGTCTCTGCTGTCCACGGACTCCATTGGACTAGACGGACGGTCTTTCTTGGCGCCTGTACTGCTCCCTGGTCCTTGTCGAGGGCCGAGTTTGAATATATGAACGGTATCATGGGCAGAGCTGACGGCCAATAAGCTTCCCACGGCGTTAAATGACATGCTATGGATTCTGGCCTCCCGTGTGCCTCTTCGGAATTGCCACAGCCGTTCCGCGTCAGGGATACTCCATACACGGATAACAGTGCCCTTGTCGGATGCTGTGGCGAGGAGCG
>JBBPKI010000608.1:0-20597 GCA_038089155.1 Nevesoporus exiguus
ACAAAGGAGGCCATACCAAGTATTAATAATACTTCAATACCAAAAGTGAATAAACTGTTGCAATGAGGTGACTGTTTTGTAATGGCTATATCTTGGCAGGGTCCAAATGGAATCACATGACCTAGGGGGCGATTATGTAACCAATAGTATGTAGATTAATTTGTCACACCAAAGCTAAGCGAAATTCCCACATATGATTGCAGTGCACTTTATGCACTGGATTGAAGTCAAACATTGCAACGGTTTTTTCAGTCACTGTACCTACAACCGAGACCGGGTCTCCAAAGAAGGAGCTTGCTGCACAGGAATGCAGGCTTAATTCGGTCAAAGAAAAAGAAAAAAATATTTATGAGGATAGTTTCCCAGAACAAATCCTCTTATGCAATGCCAAGGTGCAACAGGAGATTCTCATGGACATCTCCGTCACACACCCCACTACCAAGAACAAGAAGCACCAATGCAAGGCCCTCTTGGATAGTGGTGCAAATGGAATATTCATAGACAAGAAATGGGCCGAAGAAGTTAAGCTCCTTCTACAAAAAATGGAAAGGGAGATCCCCATCTTTAATGTTGACGGAACAAAGAACTCTGCCGGAGCAGTTACACATCAAGCAGAGATAATTCTAGATTACCAAGGACACCACGAATGCCTAGTAGCAGAAGTAACAAACCTAGGCAAAAACCCCATGATATTGGATTATACATGGTTGGCAAAGCACAATCCAACCATAGACTGGACAAAAGGAGAGGTAAAGATGGCAAGATGTCCAAGGTCCTGCTACATGCTCTCGGACCAAGGATCAAACCTGGCGAAAGAGGAAGAAGAAGAACTTAAGCATGCTTTGACCATGCATAAGTTTATCAAAAACCTCAAAGTACCCAAAAAGAACGAACCAACTCTCAAAGAAATGGTTCCCAAAGAATACCATCATTTCCTAGAAGTGTTCAGCAAGAAAAAGTCAGAACGATTACCTTTAAGGAAACCCTGGGATCACGAGATAAAGCTGAAGCCTGGCTTTCAACCAAAAAAGGCAAAAAAATTCCCCATGAGCAAGGACGAAATGGAAGAGCTAAAGTCCTTCGTGGAAGAACAAACCAAGAAAGGGTACATTCAGCCCTCACGCTCTCCACAAACCTCACTGGTCTTCTTCATACTGAAGAAAGATGGAAAGAAAAGACTGGTACAAGATTATCGCTACCTGAATGAGTGGACTGTTAAAAACAACTATTCTTTACCACTCATAAGCCAATTGGTAGACAAACTCCAAGGAGCCAAGCTTTTCACTAAGCTAGACCTAAGATGGGGTTACAATAACATAAGGATAAAAGAAGGGGATAAATGGAAGGTGGCATTCATCTCTCATTCTGGAGCTTTTGAACAACTAGTAATGTTCTTCGGACAATGCAACGCCCCTGCCACATTTCAGCAGATGATGAATGAAATCTTCGCTGACATGGATGGCGTCGTCATAGTATACATTGACGACATAATGATATTTACAAAAATGGACGATGAAGCAGAACATGACAAAATTGTCCAAGAAGTTCTCAAAAGACTGAAGGAACATGACTTATTCCTGAAGCCTAAGAATTTTAAGCAAAAAGAAGTCGAATTCCTTGGAATGGTAGTAAACACCAAAGGAATTAAAATGGAAAAAGGAAAGGTAGAAGCCATTCTAGACTGGCCTACACCAAAGAATGTCAAAGGAGTCCGTAGCTTCCTCAGACTCGCCAATTACTACAGAAGGTTCATTCAAGACTTTTCACAAGTCTCACATCCCTTGAATGACCTAACAAAAAAAGATCAACCCTGGCAGTGGGGACCCCAGGAACAAGGAGCTTTTGATCGACTCAAAGAAGCCTTCACCACAGCACCTATACTTGCCTACCCCGATAATAATAGCGAGTTCCGCTTGGAGACTGACGCTTCAGACTTCGCAACTGGCGCAGTCCTTTCGGTCAAGCAAGACGACAAATGGCACCCCGTTACCTTCTCCTCTGCATCAATGACCCCTGAACAGAGGAATTACCCAATAGCAGACAAGGAAATGCTCGCCATCATACTAGCCCTCAAACAATGGTGGCATTACCTTGAGGGGGCAGGAGAATTTGAGGTGTGGACTGATCATGCTAATCTCAAATACTTCATGACAAAGCAAGATCTAAATCGATGCCAAGCAAGATGGTCTCAATGGCTATCCAGATTTAACTATGTCTTAGTCAACAAGCCAGGATCCCAAATGGGAAAAGCTGATGCTCTCTCTCAACGAGAAGATCACACAATTGGCACTGACAAAGATAATAAAGGCGTACAAATGATCCCTGAAAATAGAGTAAGGGTATATTCAAAAAGGGCCTATACGATCAAAGGAGAAGAAAGGAAATTGTTAGAAAAGATTGTAGAAGCACAAGAAGAATGGAAGGGTGATGACAAACCCAACCTTCTTACCAAAGATGGAATCCTGTATCTTGGTGACAGGATCTTCGTACCACACAAGAACAACTTACACCAAGAAATAATTACCCTCTATCACAATTCTCCAATTGCCAGACATGGTAGTGCCGAAAAGACCTGGCAGATAATAGAATGATACTTTCAATGGAATGGCCTTCAAGCCCAGGTGAAAGATTATTGTTCAAGGTGCAACAGATGTGCATGCATGAAACCAGAAAATAAGGCACCAAAAGGGGAATTAATCCCAAATCCAATCCCAGAAAGTCCTTGGAAAGATATATCCGTGGACTTTATTACCGACCTTCCTTTATCCAACAACTACGACTCTGTTCTAGTCGTGGTAGACCAATTCTCAAAAGAGGTGGAATTCATCCCCACCAACAAGACAATTACAGCCTTAGGAACGGCTAAGCTCTATAGAGACTATGTATGGAAGCACCATGGTCTCCCTAGGTCCATAATCTCAGATAGAGGGCCACAATTTGCTTCGCAAGTAATGAAGGATTTGGGCAAGATGCTCAAAATAGACCTTAACATGTCAACTGCATTCCATCTGCAAACAGATGGACAGACGGAAAGGGTCAATAGGGACCTTCAACAGTACCTCAGGCTGTTTACCGCTGAGAAACAAGAAAAGTGGGCAGAGTGGCTCCCTTTGGCACAATTTTCATACAATAATCGCCAACACTCTTCCACTAAGAAAATGCCATTCGAGGTCACAAAGACCTATGAACCAAGGATGGGGATTGAACCCCTCATAACCAAAAATGAAACGTCCTTAGCATTTGCACAGGACTTTTCCAATATGCTTGAGCAAGCTAAAGTTTCACTTGAAAAAGCTCAACAATCAATGAAGAAGCAAGTGGATAAGCACCACACTAAGGTTCCAGAAATGGTAGTCGGAGATAAAGTCTGGCTATCAACTGAGAACATTAAGCTGAATCGGACCTTGAAGAAGCTCACAGAGCGATGGATTGGCCCTTACAAAATACTTTCATTTGCAGGACCCAATGCTGTTACACTCAAATTACCTTCCATCCTGCGAATTCACCCAACAGTAAACGTCTCAAGGGTTAAACCTTATAAGGAACGCCTTGAAAATCAACCTGTCGTTGCCCCAGGACCCGTTGTGGGCACACAAGAAGGACTTCCAGAGTTCGAAGTCGAGTATATCGTCAACTCTCAACTTAAAGGACAATCTTTGGAATATTTAGTACTCTGGAAGGGCTATGATGAGGAAGACCGCACATGGGAACCTCTGAGCCATCTCTCAAATGCCAAAGAGGTGGTAAAGGACTTTCACTTATCTCACCCGGCGGCACCCTGGAAGCTCAGAATGGTCCAAACAGACTTTGACTCTCTCTTTTCATCTTATGTCAACATGACAGAGCCCTCTCAGATTCCCTTCAATTGTCTGGAATGTGATTCATAGGAGGGGGGTAATGTGATGATTTCACATCTTATCTCATCTTATCAAGTCACATGACCACCATCACGTGACCATGGGACATGTCACCTGACCAAGTCTAGGTCAAATCCTTTCACTTCATTCACACTCGTTCCAGATCCTTATCTTCACACTTCTTTAATTACCATTGCTCTAGACCCTTATCTTTAATTCCGCTCCACAGTGATGTCATTACCTTAGTAAGTCTTCACACGCCTGCCCTAGAGTACCCTGTAGTATATAAACCTGAATGCATCAATGACTGGACTTCAGTCAAGCCCTGGTTGATTCCCCTCATCCTCTTGATTCAAGCAAGCCTAGTGTGTGACTGAAGCCTTAACTGGATAGGTTGCCAACACTATTTGGGCCTTCTCCAGAAGGGACTGGACTCCGGACTTCCAGATGTGTTCCTGGACTTCTGCGTGCAATGCAGACAGTGAGGGAGGGCTAGGACCGGGCTTACAGGCTTATACCAGGTGTTCTAACATGAAGGAGAGAGGAAAACTCTATTAGATAAGTAGTGACATGCCTATGTAGTGCTCAGCTAACATAAAACAATGTCAAATAGGTAAAAATAGCTAAACCGGCCCAAAACAATGCAAACCAGTCACAAACAAACAAACCCAGACACTAGAATACCTGGAAACAACACTGGGAAGTGATCCCGGTCAGTATAAACCAACTTTAGCCAGTTTCTGCACAACCCAGTCATGTAGGGGATCAATTCTGACTGGAAATGTACTGGGAAGTCATCTGGTCTACTGGGATAGCGTCAGGACGACTGGGATAACATCAGATGAGTTGTGATATCATCAGATGCCCTATAAAGCTGAAATACAAATGTAGGGAACCAAGGTTCTCTATAGTGCTTTGTACTAGATACCATTGCCAATATACCCAAGAATTTACTGGTGGACAAAACCTATCAACCACTGGATCCACAAATCAGAAGAGTCCATAAGTTCCTTGTAGATAATGACTATGTTGTCACCCCAACAGACAAGAACTTGGGTATAGTAGTGTCTCAGCAAACCTGGATTATGGCCAAGATGGCAGAGGCTATTGGAAACCCAAAAGAGTATGAGAAACTCACCAAGGCCAAGTCTTGGCGAATCTTGCAACAGAAATGTGAACAAATGGCTGACCTCACAACCCATGTGGAATCATACCTTGACCACCTCGAGGGAGATCTGTTGGAGTTCCTTTGTAGTAAGATAACGCCCCCCAGCAAGGAACACATGGTGCCACAGTTTTATGGAATACCTAAGATCCATAAACAACCTGTCAAATTCAGGCCCATACTACTATGTCACTCTGCTATACAAAATCTGGCAGCGAAATTCATAAGCAAAAAACTTAAACCGATTGTCCAATCAGCACCCACCATTACATTATATGTACATGGAACTAAGGATTTGGTGATAAAATTAAGTAAGCTCCATCCTTGACCAGGGAGGACCCTCTTCATAGTCACAGGGGATGTGGTAGCATATTACCCATCTATTCCACTTAGGAAGTGTTTAAACATTGTATTTCAAATGTACATGGAACACTACTGGAATATATGTGAACACAATGAGCCAGGCAATAGGGCCAGGCAACAAACATTTCATAACACACTGGAGTGCAGAAATACGGAGCTTATCACACAATTCGATGGCACACACTATATGCAACTTAATGGACTTGCTATGGATGTTGCTGATTCATCTGACCTCACTAATCTCTACAGTTGATATCACGAACAATGTGCCGAAATCAATAAGGATGACAGAATTTTATTCTACAGCCGATACATTGATGACTGTCTTGGTCTTGTTGATGCCAAAATGGAAAATGAGGCTTTAGAGATCATGAATCTAAAAATAAGATTCAATGAATGTGTGATTATGTGGGACGCCACTCAGCTAGCAGCACCTGTCTTAGACATGTGCCTATACTTCAATACAGAAGGGCATCTACAACACATGCCATACCGCAAAGCCAGCTGTTATGGAGCACATCCTTCTGGACAGCGAATGACAAGAACTCTTTGTGAGGAGGCACTCACAAAGAGGCACAATGTCTCACAACAAGCAAAGAGGCAAGAGGGAACAGTTGAGATGACTGTTCAGGCAAGAGCAAGTCCAGACTAGAGGAGGTGGAATTGCACAGGTCTAGCTTGGGTTTTACAGGTGAAGTAGCTAGCTACTTATAGTCCAAGGGGATGTGCACAGACCAAGAGTTAGGGTAGGCATAGAAAGAAATAGAAGGCAGTGGAATAGAGAAGAACAGGGGAGAACTACTGCAGATGGCTATGTGGATCACAACAGCATGCAAGAGAATGCTGTTAGGAGGTAATTGTCCAAAGAGGAAGGAACTACAAAGTATAGAGCAAATAAGAGGATGGAGACTCAAAGATGATCATGAAGTAAATGTACTTTCCATGAGGAAAAGGATATCGGAAGGGAACACAAAATGTGAGAAGGAAAAGATGCAGTATTAAGGATAAAATCATAACACTACCCCATTTGTATGCTTGCTTCCCTGAAGCAGAGTAAAGACTGAGGGGGATGCGTACCAATCTGCTCCAATTAGAGCTCAGATACATCCAGATCAGTAAAGGGGCAACCTCCGATGGTGTGTTCAATGCTTCCACAAAGGGGGCAGTGGAGCATGGGGCAGCATTCCACCATGTGTCCCCAGTTGTTGCAGGTGGCACAATGATGGGTGAGGCATCTAGAGACAGGATGCCCAGGGGCAAAGGCATGACAGTGGAGACATTGGTAGTGGTGGCAGTTGATGCGGAGATGTCCAAGTTGTCCACATTGATAGCATCGCGTAGTCAACAAGTCCCCTTGAGAAAGCCTCGCTTCCAAGGTAGGATCAAGAGGGATGACCCAGGTTGGGGAAGAGATGACTGAGGCATTGGTTGGGAGGTCTCGAGGGGTAGCAGAGATGTGAAGGGTGGTGGCAGATGGTGGTAGCTGAGCAATAGGTGAAGGAGTTCACAGGGAAGGGACAATATGGATGGGGAGAGCAATCATCTGAGAGACTGGTGATGGAGTGTCTGGGGCAAGTGGGGGAGAAGGTGGACAAGGTAGGGTAGCTGGATGGCCTAAGACAAGGTTACTCTCTAAATAGTCTGACAGTTTGGGGTCTGAAAGAGAATCTAAAACAATCTCAGCAAACTCCCTAAGGGTGGAGAGCAGAAATGAAGTAATAATTTCATCAAAGTGATGGTAATCCATCATATCCAGGGCACAAAGACGAAGTTGATCAAGGAGAGTTTCCCTGGCAGCGGAGAAGTCCTCTCTGTGTGACATGCAAGGATAAGAAGCAAAGATGCGAAAGGAAGAAGTATGATGATAGAAAAGGACTTGTTCCATGAGTTCTAAAGTAAACGAGGGGGATTCTTCAGCAATCTGAAGAAGAGGGGGATGGTCAAGCACTTGCATGTAGATAGCAAGACATTGGAATCATGGAAGGTTTTCCACATATAGCCATTGCAGGGCCTGTTCAGGGATAGCAGGTCTAGAGGTCTGAGAAGTGAGCCCTCCAGGGGCAAGGGAGGGAGCAGGGTGAGCAAAAGGGGTCTCTTCAACCAACGGAAGAGTGGTTTCTGAGAGACTAGTAGGTGACGACACAGTGGAGTGAGATTCAGACATGATGTGAAGGGAGGGAAAGCAAGGAGAGAACAATGACGAGTATAGCAATGATGGTGGCAAGAGATATAGTGGAGAAGACTGCTGTGATGATAAGGATCTGGTGAGGGGTGAGCATTATTGCTCAAGAGGAGATGGAACTCTTATATTGTCTGAGGAGGACAGGAGCATGATGAAGGTTTCGCTCAGGTTTCCAAGTGTTCTCTGAAGTGGGATATCCTTTCCACTTGATCAGGTACTGGTGGCGATGAGCAGAACCCCAATGAGAGAGTATAGCCTCAATTTCATATTCTTCTTCACCATCCACCAGATCTGGTGGCACAGGGATAAAGTTTGGGCCATGCTCTGGTGTGGTCCAATAGGAGGATAAGAGAGAGGCATGGAAAACATCATGGATGTGCCATGTGGGGGGTAACTTCAGCTGATATGCCACAGGGGAGAGTACCTTAGTGATCTCAAAGGGTCCTTCCCTTTTGGGGGCAAGCTTTCATGATGGGTACCTGAGTTTAAGGTTTGTGGCTTCAAGCCAGACCTTATCTCCAACCTTCCATAGTGTGAACTTGGTTGTAAGTCTCTTCTTCATAAGACATTGAGCAGTGGAGTGAGCAGCCAGTGCTTCTTTCCATGCCTCAGCAAGGGTGGTAAGACATTCTTCTACAGAGGGAACGAATGACTTTCCTAATGGAGGGTAAGCTCTAGGTTCATATCCCATTATGAGGTAGTATGGCAATTGGTGGGTGGATAAGTGTGCTGCAGAGTTGTGGGAGAATTCCGCAGTCGGAAGTAAGGTACTCCAGGTACCAGGGCATCCTTGGCAAAAGATCCAAAGATAGACTTCAAGCTCCTGGTTGGCTCTCTCAGTTTGGCCATTAGTCTGTGGGTGGTAGGTGGAGAAGAGTTTTATGTCATACTGGAGTCTGGCTAGCTCTTTGGCAAAGGCGGAAGCAAATTGGGGTCCTCTATCAGAGATGCAAGAGTCATGCAGACTGAATCTAGGGAAGATGTGCTGGAAAAAGAGTGATGCAACTTCGGCAGTGAAGATGGTTTTGGTGCAAGGGAGGAGGATTACCCCCTTTGTAAGGCCATGGTCAACCATGACCAGGATAGAGTCGAATGCATGGGAAAGAGGAAGATCCATGATAAGATCTATAGAGATCTGCTGGAAGGGGCATACAGCAGAGGTGGAAAGAGGCGAAAGATGGGGGATAGTGGGATGGGTGTTTGGCTTGGAGGCTTGGCAGATGGCGCATCCAGTGATGAAATGGGAGATGAAGGAGTGCATACCAGGCCACCAATAATCCCTAGAGAGGCAGGCATAGGTGTGAAAGAGGCCTTCATGGCCCCCAGAGGGAGAGGAGTGAAGGGACAAAACAAGTTCATGATGTATGTCAGGAGGAATGAAGAGACACCCTTTGTAATAAAGGTGGGGAGCATCATAGTGCCAGTCAGCAAGGGAAGATCGAGGGAAGAGGGGGAGGGACTTCTCCATGGCATGTAATGCTTCAAGGACAAGTGGGTCCTTGCAGAGGAACTGGCGATTTTAGATGTTAGTGCTAGGTCAAGTGTGGAGATGATTTTGGGGTCAGAGAGGATAGGGTGGATGTTGTCAGAGGAGGTGTCAACATCATGACAACGAGAAAGAGCATCTGCAGGGGTCATTGCAGTACCATGGAGGATGGTCCAGAGGAGATGATACTCTTGAAGGAAGAGGCTCCAGCAAGCTTGGTGGTGTGAAAGCTTTTGTGGGGCTTTCATAAAGGAGAGGTTCTTATGGTCTGTTAGGACAGTGACTGGGTGTGGGGTGCCCAGTAGATACTGTTGCCACTCCTCCAAGGCGTCAATGACAGCTAAAAGCTCTCTATCATAGATGTCATAGTTGCATTCAGCATCATTGAGAGTGCGAGAATAGTAAGCACAGGGGTGTGAGTCTCCATTGACATCTTTCTGCATGAGGATGGCTCCAACAGTGATAAGGGAGGCATCTGTCATGAGAAAGAAAGGTTTAGAAGTATCTGGAAGAGCAAGAACAGGGGCAGAGGAAAAGATGTGCTTAAGACAAAGGAATGCAGTCTGTTGGGCATCTTGCCAGATCCAAGGTTGGGTGTTCTTGGTGAGGAGGTTAAGAGGGGCAGCGATATCAGCAAAGTTAGGGATAAACTTTTGATAGAAGTTACAAAAACCAAGGAAAGAGCGAACAGCTTTGACAGTGGATGGTGGCTGCCACCTGGCGATAGCAGAGAGTTTAACAGGGTCCATGCGTACTTGTCCATTTCCAATGATAATGCCTAAGTATTCAATTTCAGGGGTATTGAAGGTGCACTTTGAAAGTTTGAGTGTAAGTCCATGCTCTCTGAGACGTGCTAGAACTCTGCGAGTGTGATCAATATGATCAGGGAGAGTAGAGGAATGTACTCCGAGATCATCCATGAAGATCTCAAGCCACCCTTCCATGGTGATGTCTTGGAAGACCCAGTTCATCAAAGCTTGGAAAGTAGGCAGTGAGTTACATTGTCTGAAGAACATAACAGTGGGTTCATAAAGACCCATGGGAGTAATGAATGCAGCTTTCCACTGGTCTTCTTCTCAAATGCGGATGTTATTATATCCCCAGCGAATATCGAATTTAGAAAAGTATCTCGAGTTCTTCATTCGATCAATGAGGTTGGAGACGAGGGGGAGTGGATAGGCATTCTTAATGGTATGTTCATTCAAGTACCTATAATCCTGACAAGGGCAAAGCAATCCATCTTTTTTTGGGATGAAGAAGAGAGGGGATGCTTGGGGTGACTTGGATTTGACAATATGCCCTATGCGGAGATGTTCTTTGACAAAAGCTCTACAAGCTTCCATTTTGGCAGGGTTCAGGGCATAAGCTTTGGCTCGCTTAGGAATGAAGGAGTCTTTAAGCTCAATGACATGGTCATAAGGGTAATGAGGAGAGAGGATGTCATGGTTCTTTTCTTCAAAGACATCAGAGAAGTCAGCATATGGTTCAGGGAGGGTAACTTCTTTCTTGATATCTTTTTGAGCGATCTCTGTGGCAATAGTGGTTTTGCATATGGTTTCAGCAGTCAGCCAAGTGTTCCTCTCTACCAGTCCTAACTTGATATTCTGATTATTGTCCATTCCTAACCATCAGAGGAGATATCGTTCAGAGGTGTCATCGTTCATGGGGAGAGGTTCAGTTTGGAAGGAAAGAGTTCTGCTCTTCCAGTCAATGGTGGGATTGTGGTCAGCAAGCCAGTTTATCCCAAGAATGATTTGAGGTCTTCCAAGACCGATAATCATGAAGCAGAGGGTTTCTGTTCATTCTGGAAAGATGACAGCAGCATTGGAGTAGAAGCGGATTGTTCCAGCTTGATTGGGAGTTCCATCTACGTTCAGGGCTTGGATGGATTCAGTGAGGGGGTGAAAAGGAAGACCAAGTCTTTTGGCTAGTCTACGGTCAATGAAAGTTCCAGTAGCACTGCAATCAATGAGTGCAGTAGTGTCAATGGTTTTTGTTCCATGAAAAAGTCTGATGTGAATGCGAATAGACTTTTCTGATTCAGATGACAAGGTTACATGGGCGATTCTATGGAGGGGTAGCATCGACTCATTCCTCCTTCTCAAAAATCCTCAGTTACTTCAGTTATAGAGGCAATGGATTCCTGGACAGGCTTGAAGCTCTGCTTCAGTTCCTGGAGGATCTGTTGAGTAGTCTTTCCTCCAGCGGTGAGGGAGTTGATGTACTCTGTCAAGTCATTATTGGGCTATGTCTGCACAGCACAAATTCTATTGGGGTTGCGAGGGGGGCGAGGCGGAGCAGACATTGACTGATTGGGATGGTTCCTGGTGGAACAGCTACTCTGCTTGCAAATGAAGCACAGCTCGTTATCCAAGCATCACTTTCATTTGTCAGGGGACAGATTCAGGGCATTGATGTCCATAGCATTGGGATCTCTGGTAGGGGTGCAAGGGGCAAAAGATCTTTGAGGGAAGGTGCAAGTGGGAACAGTCCTTGTGGTGGTAGTGGTAACTCTGGGAACCATTTGAATTTGATTGGCTTCGAACTGCTCGACCTTACAGTACCAGTCCAAGATCTTCTTCAGCATGGTTTCCAATCCAGCCATTCTAGAATGGTGGTACTGATGTAGGCCTTGTTCAAAGAGGCCAATGAGAGCGAGGTCATTGGTGAGGGCAGCGGTGGTGAATAGGATGCAAAATTCAAATATGTATTTGTGCAAGTCAGAGACAGTATTTTGTCACAAAGCAACAAGCTTCTTCATGGCATCTGCAGAGGAATCTACAAGCTTGAAGGCAACCTGGAAGGCAGCCTTGAAATCCTTGTACATTCCAAAGGAAGGGGGAGACTTGTTCATAGCCTCCTGGCGGATAACAGTAGCCCAGGCAAGGGCAGAATCTTTCTTCATATATGATAAGGCAAAGGCAATTTGCCTATTGTTGCTAGTATAGACTTCCTTGTTGATAAGCAGGTAGGTATCCACTGAGAGTATCCAGGACTCAGCGGAGGCAGAATCTCCATCATAGTCAGCAGGGACGCTGATCTTGATTTCAGTAGGCTTGGAGGACATGTCTTCATTAGAGTCTTCATTATCAGAAGGGTCTGGGGAAGGAGGGCAACAAGGTGGTTGCGAATAGATCGGTTGGACAGGTATGACAGGTGTTGGGGCAGTATAGGCTGAAAGCAGGAGAGCAGCAGAAGTGTTGTGCTCAGGATGACATACTATTTGCGGGACAGGTGTAGCCCAAGGATCAGAAGAACTTCCAGGTCCGATAGCAGGCTCTGGTTCTTCAACTTCGATGGGTTCAGGCTCAGAGGGCTCTTCTCTAGTGATAGATCTGCAGATCACTTGTTCTAATAAAGCATTGCGATGACACAGTATTTCAGGGGGGTGATTTGGGTTAGGTGACCCAGAGATTCTTCAGGATGGTGATGACATTTTGATAAGGGGTTCCCTACTCCAATGGCAGGAGGGGAAAAGGGAAAGCTAGACCTTTTGTTATGGAGCATGTCCTTCTGGACAGCGAACAACAAGAACTCTTTATGAGGAGGCACTCACAAAGAGGCACAACATCTTACAACAAGCAAAGAGGCAAGAGGGAACAGTTGAGATGACTGTTCAGGCAAGAGCAAGTCCAGACTAGAGGAGGTGGAATTGCGCAAGTCTAGCTTGGGTTTTACAGGTGAAGTAGCTAGCTACTTATAGTCCAAGGGGATGCACACAGACCAAGAGTTAGGGTAGGCATAGAAAGAAATAGAAGGTGGTGGAATAGAGAAGAACAAGGGAGAACTACTGTGGATGGCTATGTGGATCACAACAGTGTGCAAGAGAACGCTGTTAGGAGGTAATTGTCCAAAGAGGAAGGAACTACAAAGTATAGAGCAAATAAGAGGACGGAGACTCAAAGATGATCATGAAGTAAATGTACTTTCCATGAGGGAAAGGATATCGGAAGGGAACACAAATCGTGAGAAGGAAAAGATGTGGTATTAAGGATAAAATCATAACACCAGCTCCCACCAGGAAAGAATTCCATGGATATCTGCCCATCCCTTAGATGTTAAATGAGGAATATTTATAGGCGAGATGTCACACTTGGCCATGCTCAGCAGTACCTATGATCAGTACAATAGAGCCATGAAAGGGTTGGTTGCCCTTTATGTAACATGTGGATACCCCCAAGCATTGGTGCTTATGTACTTGGCTTAAGCAAAACAAGTTGGAATGGTGGACCAAGCGTCTGGATACGCAGGAATGGGAAGCATCAAATGTTCTGGTTCTTAAGTCCGAGTTTAACACTGCATGGAACTACTTCTCCACCAGAGAATTAGGTAACACACTCTTTGGATATATGCACAAATGGTTGGTGCAAGCTGACAGTGGAGATTACTCACCCGAGTTTCCTCCAGAACCAGCTTCTTACACTCATGAGTGTGCATCAATGTCTTACAGCTCAATGTTCAGGGATGACTCAGGTCAACCCTGGGAGAAACCAGATATCCAGAAAACAGATGTATCCTGATGACATATGATTGTTTCGCGAAAGCATACAGTTAATCTACTCAATCTTACTAGTCAATGGAAAAAGAGCATGTTGGAAATGCTCGACAAAAAGGAAGCCAATGCTACACTCCAGCAATCCACCCTGGACTCCTTCTTTCCTGCTGTGGAAGACAATCAGGATCAAATAATGGTTGACCTAGACAAGTCCTCAGACTCTGAGGAAGGCGGTGGTCCCCAAATAGTCTACATGGAACCAGCTGAACACATGCTGGCTTTTAGACCACATTCTCTCTAGTGTTCATTGTCCCCTGACAGAACCATGGAAGCTGACCGTTTTAACATGTCACATCGATTCTAATCCTGTTACTCAGTAGGCTTCAGTACACAATGTGGCCGAACTGGACATTGACCTTACTTAACTAGGTTTCAAAGCTGCCCTGATCCAGTGACTCCCTGGAGTGGACAAGTGAGTCCCTATGTAAGTCTGATGTTGGAAAAAGCCCAAAAGTACAAGGACCCATCACCTAAAAACAGTAAGGGATGGGAATTGTGGTAGCATCATTCTCTGGAATAAAAATACCTTAACAGTAAGTACTCCAGTATGTATCCTTAATCAGACATACTAATAGTGGTGCTTGGGGAGCCTGAACCCTAACCTAACTTAACCCTAATGTGAGTACTTGGCCTAGTAAGAGCCATACTTTGTAGATTCTTACCGAATTACATGACCAGCCTAACTAAACCCTAACCCTAACTGGTTAACCAAACTTAACCAAACAACCTAATGGGGATACCCCCCAGCCTTGCTGATGAAGGTAGGTTGTCTGCTTAGTCAACCTTACATAACCCTGGTAAGTGCCAATGTATGTAAAAGCAGAGATTAAGAGTGGTGTGCGAAAGCGTGCCTCATGGTATTAAGGTTCATGGTCACACGCTATTAGTCACTGATGTGGCAGACCTTAGATCAATGGACACGCCCCCCCAGCAATGTTCGGCTCACACTTCACACTTGCACGCATGGTAGGGTCATCTTTGATCAGATCAAATTCTGATGGAACAATCAGAAGGTGCATCTTTAATGTGTGTGTGTTAAGTCTGGACTCTCTGGACTCAAGTCCAATTGGAGGTCTGGGAGTACTGAGGGGTAGTAGACTTGTTAGTCTTGGAGGTGGACTGAAGTCCAGAGTGGAGGAGTCAGAGGAGGAGTTGCTCAGGAGGACATTGGCGCATGACTTATGTGTCACACCCTTGAACAGGTTCGTGTCCTCATATTTTGGAGGATTGGAGTTCCAACAGGAGGAGGAGATGGGGATTGCGACAAGAGAACAGGGAGTGGACTAATTCGATATTTGTGCTAAAGCTACACAACAGAGTGTACAAGGATTATATATGAAGGGTCAGAAGGTAAGTAGGGCCAGAGTGCAGCATAGGAGCTGTGTTCCGAGACAAGGATTACAAATATACCATAATGATGAGTAATACTACAAAGGAGTTCCGGGTCTGGGTATAACCGAATACTGGTCCAAGCACAGGTTGGTCCGAGTGGAGGAACGGAGCTCCAAGCGTAGAGGAACGGAGATGGACTGAGGGAGTCAGAGTTGGCCAGAGTTGGCCAGAGTTGACAGGAGTTGGGGCCAAAGGGGTCGGAGATGGATGGAATGGCATGGGATGTGACAGTGCCTCCCCTTTAAGGCCAAGCCCTCGAGGCCTCAGTAAGCATGGATAGAGCACAGAGCCAGTCCGAGGAAGCAGTCAAGCTTCTGTGGAGAGGGTGCACTGATGGAGGGGATAATGGAGTTGCTTACTGGGCTGAAGTCCGAGGCAGAGTACCACATGGAGTTAAAGGTGATGAGGATTTCGTCAGGACCATGCTGGAGAACTCAGGATTCTACCACCACATAGAATAAGCTCCTCCAAGAAAGGCTTCTAGCCTCAGTGTGATAGATATGGAGAGCTTGGAGAGTGCACAAATGGAGGGAATGGATGCCAGAGAGGGCAGAGTGCACGAAGGGGTGGCAGTGGAGGTGGTTCGAAGGACATAGTGGGAATACCAGAGGGTGAAAACAGAGGTGGAGAACTAAAAACAAAAACAGAGAAATGGAGATGGAAGACAGAAAAAGCAGAGGGCCCCAGAATGGGAGTCAGAGATGCCCAGAGAGGGCCAGAGAGTGGGGGAGAAGGCAGAGGGTCCCTAAATGGGAATTGGAGATGCCCAGAGTGGGCTGGAGTAACAGAGTGTACACCAGGTACCAGATGGTTCTAGACACTAGAGGGGAAAACAAAGGAGAAACACAGAAACTGAAGAAAACCAGAGAAAACCAGAGTTCAACCAGAGCTACAGAAGTCAGAGGGTGTCCCAGAAGGGGTCAGAGTGGCCCAGAGTGGCTGGAGAAGTGGAGGCATACACCAAGGTACTGGAAAATGCAAATACCAAAAAGAGACAGGAAGAAGAAGGAATCTAAAAGAAATAGCAAGGGAGCAGAGGGAGAAAGCGGAGGTGTACAGTGAAGTACCAGAGGGGTCAGAAGACAAAATAAAGAGAATACTCTGGAGTATGTCCAGAGTCTTTTGGAGTTAAACACAGAGGGGTACTAAGGAAACTCCAGAGGGTGCTGGAGGACACATGGGGTGTACCACAATGGTACTGGATTGTCTGGAAGATGAAGGGGAATCCTATAGGCCCTAGGAAAGAGTCTGAAGGGGACAGACAGAGGAGCCCAAACAAGGAGCCAAAGGATAAGCAAGCATGGTTGGGCAGGGATGTACCTTGAAGGTACCAGAGGTGAGGACAGAGTTGAAGTGGAGGTTTTCGGAGGGGTAACTCCAGAGTTGCCAGAGTCGTTGGAGGGTTGTGGTGGTGTTTGGAGGTTTAGGAATAGAGGTACCATGAACATACATATGGAGGGTTTGGAGGAATGCAGAGGTGTACGACTAGCGTACCAGAGATGTTGGAGGAAAGACATGGAAGAGGAAATCGGAGTACCCTAGAGGTACAGGAGGGTCTAAAGGTTGGAGGGGACAGGGATAGGTAGAGATGGGGCAGTGCCTCCCCTTTAAGGCCAAGCCCTCAAAGGCCCAAGTGGGACCTGAGAACACTGACCATGGAATATCTAGGAGATGAAAAAGAGAAATGAAGGGAAAACAAAAATTATCGGAGTTGTGGCAGACTAAAAGCGGAGTAATGGAGGTAATCGGAGGTAATCGGAGGTAGTGGAGTGCAAGGAAATGCACAACAGGAAGAATAAAAGGAGAACGAAAAGCAGAAATGAGCAAATGAGAATATAGAAGAGTGCAAAAGATCAAAGAGGAGAGTAGTCCTAAAAGAGAGGAGCTCAATATCAGAGTTGGCAGGAAGCCAAAGGACAATCTTGGTTGGTCCTGGGTGCAGGGAGAAATATCTGGACAAGGCCAGTCAGAGGCCTGCAGGATGAAACTGCAAAGGTCCAAGATCGAGATCAAAGAAAACAGGGAAAAGAACATAAAAGAAAAAGCTAAATGGAACAATAGTTGGTCAGTCCTTAATGCAGGGAGGAATCTGGACAGAGCCAGTCAGAGGTCTGCAGACAGTGACTGTACAAAGGTCCGAGGCCTTGGGCGAATCCAGGTGTAACTCCCGGGATTGATTCTGGACAGAGTCCCAGAGTGCAGAGGTTTTGGCATTCAATCTGTGAGGGTGTTAGACAAGGTTGCAGCTTCTTATACCTACTTGATCAACAGATCAATTATTAGGCAAGCGTGCGGTGTCCTAAACAAAGCAAACATCAATGAATCCAAAGAGTTTGACCCAAAGGTCATGGAGGTAGATTGCCCCAAGGGAGAAGAGGAAAAGAGAACAGTCTGGAGTAAACTGGAGTTCATCAGAGTTGACAGGGAACTGTCAAGGACAGAAAACAAAGGTTAAACAGAAGAGGAACATGAGCAAAGGGTAAAAAACAAGAGAATGGAATGGTCTGAAGTGGACCAAACCATGAGGGACAGAAATGGAAGACTACAAAAGAAATGGACAACAGAAACAGAAGCATAATCAGAGTACTCCGAAGAGCTCCAGAGTAGGCCGGAGTTCATCAGAGTTGACAGAAACTGTCAACAACGAAAATGGATGAAAGGTTAGAAAGAGGTAAAGCAGAGAAAAACACAGGGGACAGAGCAGTCCAGAATGGACCCAAGGAACCGCTGGAGTGGGCGGCAACAGAGGAAGGGAGCACAAGAAGAATGCAGGGAGATGGCAGAGTGAAACAGATTTGTCTAGAAGCAGACCAGAGGGAAGATTGGATGGTCCAGAGTGGATCCAGAGGGGGAGTCATGAGGTCATAAGTGGACAGAGGAAAGAAGGGATGCATCAGGGGGTGCTCAGGAGTGGAGCATGGACAGGGGTGATGCAGTCCCAGGTCCGGAGTTCAGAATGGGAGAGAAATTGGAGTAAAGGGTCCGGAGTTTTTGGAGAAAATTGGAGTTGGGTGGAGGTACCTTCGGACTTTTGGTCCTTAGGTTCGGAGGAGCAGAGTGTGAGGCTGGAGTGACCAGAGTGATGAGCCATCACAGTGCTGACAAGGAAACAGAGTGACATATGAAGCAGAAGAGAGGAGGACCCAAAAAGAGTCCAATGCCATACTGGCTGGGAATGCCAAAGCTAGCAGTGGAGTGAACAGAGTTGGCTTCAGACTTGTGGTCCAAAGGTGCAGAGGTATCAGAGTCAGATGTTGAGGATGGAGGATGGTCGGATGTTCCAGAGGCTGACTTTCCTTTCTGAGGTGTCCTGCCTTCCTTCAGTGAGAGACCAGAGGTGGCAGACAGACTGGACTAGGCCATCACTCATGTGTGTGCACACCTAGACCAGTGGCATTGACAGGGAGTGAGAGGCGAGGAAGGCCAGAGGCCATGGTGATTCTGGAGTGCGCTCCAAAGCAGAGTTGACGGAGATGGAAATGGAGGCTCCAGAGGCGCAGGGGATTTGGCATTCCATTTGCAGGGGTCAGACGAAGTGCTACTCATATCCCAATCACTCAATGGAGTATCATGGATGAGTAGCTGTGTCCTAACAACCAACAAGAGAAGGAACCCAAGGAGGTGACTTGACAGTTGGAGGTGGTCTCACCAGAGGGCATGGAAGGGAAAAGTCTCCAACATAGGGAGTGAAGGGAAAAGACTCGCCAAGGGAGCAGAGTCCGGTCAGAGTTTGGAGGTGTGGAGAACTGGAAGAAGTGGGGGCTATCGAGAGGATAGCAAGTAGTCGGAGTTCGGGGTAATGACAGGGGATGTGGTGCACAGTTGGGTTTGAGGTGAATCCAAGAGTGTGCAGAGGTCATGACAGGTGGTCATGATGATGTGAGGTCAGAAACGAGAGGGAATGGAGACCTGCTCAAGTGGCAGCATGAATATACTGTTAAGTCCGGACTCTCCAGACTCAAGTCCGATCGGAGGTCCAGGGGTACTGAGGGGGTAGTAGACTTGTTAGTCTTGGAGTTGGACCAAAGTCCAGAGCAGAGGAGTCGGAGCAGAGTTACTCAGGAGGACATTGGCACATGACTTATGTGTCGTGCCCTTGAACAGGTCCATGTCCTCATATTTCGGAGGATTGGAGTTCTGACAGGAGGAGGAGATGGGGATCGTGACAAGAGAACAGAGAGTGGACTAATTCAATATTCATGCTAAAGTTACACGACGGAGTGTACAAGGATTATATACGAAGGGTCGGAAGGTAAGTAGGGCCAGAGTGCAGCATAGGAGCTGTGTTCCAAGACAAGGATTACAAATGTACCATAATGATGAGTAATACTACAAAGGAGTTCCGGGTCCAGGTATAACCGAATACTGGTCCAAGCACAGGTTGGTCCAAGCAGAGGAATGGAGCTCTGAGCGTGAAGAAACAGAGATGGACTGAGGGAGTCGGAGTTGGCCGGAGTTGGCCAGAGTTGACAGGAGTTGGGGCCAAAGGGGTCAGAGATGGATGGAATGGCACGGGATGTGACAGTGTGAATGTAATTTGACCGTTTTGGTACTAGAAAACTCTCATCCCTTACCACCCCTGGTATATAAGTTGGTGAGGATTGTGTTACTGTATGATCTTTTTTGACCATGGGCCTGATGAGTCTTTATGACAAAACAGGGTGGTCAGGAGGTTAAGTTCTTCCAACCTGTTGCCCTAGTCGTCATCGTCGAGGCTCGCTTCGCTCGCCTCTCCTCCTCCTCCAGGCCTCTGAAGCCAGCAGCAGTTAAGACAAGGTCACGTGACTTGTAAAACCGGCACCGCCGCCGAGTAAAACGCTCGAGAGAACTACTATTGGAACATTTTGATTACCTACGCATTTTAGGTTACATAAGCTAGTACTTATATCACACTACTAGTTACCTTAAGATACTTAGTGACTACATAGTATCCTACAGCTCTACATTACCAACTACCTTTATGTATGCGCTCTTTCAAGTGTGCTGGGAAAAAAAAAAAAAAAAAACTGAATCAGCTGTGAAGCTTGCACCACCAGTCGTGGAAAGGGGCAAAGACATTCGGTGACATAATCGAGCAACTTAGCTAATGGATCCAATGACCTTTTGATTTTTCACGACCACCACATCATCGACACTCAGCATGCCTATGCGCTACAGAAACAGCTCTCCACCCCTTCAGCCACTACCCCCAGACCCGGTGGAACATACAGATGCAGACGACTCTATTGTCCTCTCGGATCTTGTTCGCACAGGCGAAGCATCCAGACTGCGGAGAAGAGGCGCAATGAGGCTTGATCACAATCTATTGAGCGCTCAGCGCAATGAAGGCGGTAGAGTGACCCCCCCGACCGTCGTCGTCGCCAGAACACCCTCATGGATCGAGCCTCCGAGCGACGACGAATCAACCCAAGCCTGGGAACAGGGTTATGACCAGTCCTCCCCTCGCCCTCTGGGGAGATCTATATCCACGTCCGAGGCGCACGGGTACACGCTTTACTGCGGTGGAGAAGAGGCTCCGTCATCGTTCGCACAACAGACGCCCGCCTACTTGCGCTCGCCATTGCCGTCTTATCCCCCGACGTTATCGGATCCCGGTC
>JBBPKI010000609.1:0-20547 GCA_038089155.1 Nevesoporus exiguus
ATCAGCTTGGAAAGTACTGGGGTTCAGCACTTGACACAAACTGTGGATGAGCAGTCAATATACACACTCACACAGCTTGGTGTGAGTTGCTCAAGAATGCTATAAATCAGTATTCTATTGAAGAAGATACACTCTGGGCAGCAGATGAATCAGGGTTTCAGCCTGGACTGGGCCAAAAGCAGCATGTCATTGGATCTGCAAATCAGAAGATTCAGCATCAACAACAAGATGGAAACCGAGAGAACATCACTGTTATGGTGACTATCTGTGCTAATGGTGAAGCAATCCCACCACTTGTCATCTATAAAGGTCAGGCATTCTCAACAGACTGGCATCAAGATAACACCTTAAATGCATCATAAGTGCAAATATCTCATATAAAAACTCATACTCACATTAATTTCAAAGCATTGCCTATTCAAAGAAGGGCTGGACTGATGGTATTATTGAAAGACTCTGGATTGAAGATTTTGATACAAAGACATGTCAAAAAGCAAGTGGATGTACCTGGCTTCTTCTAGTTGATGGCCACAACTCCCATTACACACTGGAGTTCCTAGATTATGCATGACAGCATAATATCCAGGTTCTTTGTTACCCCTTGCACTCAACCCATGTATACCAAGGACTCAATGTTGTTATTTTCAATCCACTGAAATGCTGCTGGTCAGAGGAGTGTCAGAAGTTCGAGGAGTCAAAACGGCAGTACATTACCAAGTGGAATTTCATTTCCATCTATGGATGTGCCCACAAACATGTTCTTACATCTGATCTTGTTTGAATGGCCTTTAAAAAGACAGGTGTCTGGCCATTCAATGCCAACCTTGTAACAAAAGAGATGATGGCCCCAAGTCTTGAGACGTCTTCTCAAGGACACCTACCACTTCCACAGTCAAGTCTGGTCCGTGCCCTAACAACACTTGTGTGGCAACATCATAACTGCAATACAAGTTCAGATTGTATGTAACTCAGAAATGATACTATCCAAGTCTGTGTTACATCCAGCCATCCACTCCCCTATAATGCCAACTCTGGCCAACTCTGGCCCCTCCATCCATCACACTCTATCACCTACCCCTCGGAGATTCTACCCTAGTACTCAACTCTGGTGCCTCCGGCACCAACTCTGCCACAACTCTGGTCGGTTTTCTATCCTCCTCGTAATTTCCTCATTCAGACTACTTCATAACTAATCCTTTATGACACTGTCATATATCTAAACCCTGTACTCATCCCTATGCCTCACTTTTCCCTTGATCACAGTTTTATTGCCAGGGTTGTATTCTGTTACTCCTATCCCTGAACTCCTCTGTTTTACATACTCCATTCCAATCCTAGAATTAGTCATCTCTTTCCTCAGTATATAAGTTCTCTGTACTTTGCTTTGTATTTCCTCAGTACGAATATCGATTAAGTCTCCCCTCTCTCTCTCATTCGATCTCCTCACCTCATCCCCTTCCTCCTCTCTGGAACCTCTGCTCCCACAACCTCCAAAATCTGAGGACCGGACTTAGACAAGGGTGCAACATATAAGTCCTGTGCCAAGTCCTCTTAAGTCCCCCTGTCTCCATTACTCTGCTCGAACTCCGGTCCGCCTCTGCTGCTTACCTTCGCTTCTCCCTTCAGCCCCTTTTGGACCTCCGGTCAGACTTGACCTGGAGAACCTGGACTTGACAGAAGGAAGAAGAAGAAACAGATGGTCCAGAGTGGACCAGAGGTCATTGGAGTTGACAGAGTTGACAATGATGAAGACATGAGGAAGAAACAGAGAAAAATGAAGAACAGGGTATAGGTGGAGTGGTCCAGAATGGACTGAAAGTTGCTGGAGTGGAAGGGAATAGTCCAAAATGAAGACAAAGAGGAGTATACTGAAGAAGTAAAAGGAGAACAGAAGAAAGGAGTCCAGTGGGCCAAGGTCAACTGGTCATGACTGGAGTTGAGGGAACAGTCTGGAGTGGACCTGGAGAGGGAATCATAAGGGTCATAAAAGAGGACATGACAAGGAAAGGGAAAGGATGTGTCAGGAGGTGCTCCCAAATGGAGCCCAGACAAGGGCAATGCAGTCTCAGATCCAGAATATAGTACACAGGAAACAAAAGAGAAAAAGTAGGGGTCATCTGGACTGAGTGGAGTTGGCTGGAGTGAGGCCAGAGTTACCTTTGGACATAAGGTCCTAGGGTATAGAAAAATGAGAAGAGGAAAAGCAGAGGGTACCATGGAATGGCCAGGAGTGAATCCATTACCAAGGTTTCTAGAAGGTTAGAGGGAAAACATACAGAAAATGAAGGGAGGAAGCAAGCAAAAAAGACCAAGGTGGTCCATCACCATAATGTCCAGAGATTACTGGAGTTGGTGTTGAAGAAGCAGAGTACCTTTGGACTTGTGGTCCTTAGGTGTAAAAGGGTTGGAGGTGGATGTTGAGGGTTGGGGGTGTAGTCAGATGTTGCAAGGTGACTTCCTATCAAGATGTCCTGCCTTCCCATAGTAAGCAACTGGAGGTTGACTGTGGACTGGACTAAGATAAGTCCAAGGTGCTGTGGTGAATCCGAAGTGCTGTCCAAAGATAGTGGGGCAGAGCATGAAGGCAGAAGCCCTGGAAGCCTGGAGTAGCAGAGGGCTTTGCATTGCTATCTTATATGGATCATGAACAAAATGCTGCTCATTGCCAATTACTCAATGGAGTATCATGGCAAGCTAGCTGTCTCAAAACCAACAAGGTTACTAACCCAAGGAGGTGACAAAAAATTGTTGAAGGTGATTTACCAGAGTGGCAGGAGAAGGGAAAAGTCTACAACAAGGAAGTGGTGACTCACTGAGGGCGGAGTCAGCTGAAGGTATGGAGAGAGTAGGGGATGACTAAAAAGTGTCAAAGGATAGAAGAAGAGGGGTCTTTGAAGCACCAGAGGTGAATTGGAGGCTTGGAGAAGTGGAGTTCATGAGATAGGTATCAAGGACTGAAAGAAGAAAGATCACCAAAGAGGTGGAGTGAAGATGGAGCTTCAAAAAGTAATAAACAAGGATGTTCAAGAAGGCAAAATAGAAACAAAGGTATTGAGATAATAAAGCACCACTGAAAGGCAGAGTAGAATGGAGTTCAGAGATAATAGAAGGCAAAGGAAAGGATTGTTGAAATGACAGAAGTTGGTCCATGGTTAGGTTCAAAAGTGAAACCAGACCATGCAGAGGCTGTAATGAAAGATCATGAAGACATGAGAAAAGAATGGAGATCTGCTTAGGAGGGAGTATGAAACAGTGACCTCCAAAACTGTTGCAATATCTAACCTGAATGTGGTGTGCAAAGCACACCACCAACACTCATCAAAATATCACTTAGCCTTAGTGACAGAAAAGAAAGTACATGCCATTAGCTACAAATCACTCTCTGGATCATGTGATGTAGCCCAGTGGCTGTGGACATATCTCCATTTCAAGTCAACAATACCATTGCAACAGTTTTGCATCTTTTGAAATAAAGAGGGTATTTTGAATATATTAATACTTTGTATAGCCCCCTTTGGCCTTAAACACTGCCTGAATCCTTCTAGACATACTTTCAATCAACTTTTGACACTCCTCAGCTGGTACCTTCTCCCACTCCACTTCAACTCTCTCCCACAACTCATGAAATCCCTTAGGAGGATGTTCATGCTCTGCAAGCCTCCTTTTGAGGTAACCCCATTGATGTTCAAGGGGGTTTAGGTCAGAAGACTGTGTAGGCAACACCATAGTCTGAAAATCTTGCTCCTCTAACCACTCCTTGACCTTTCTACAGGTGTGCTTAGAATTATTGTCCTGCTAAAAGATAATATCAGAAGGATTGAGACCATGAAACTAAAAGGTATCCATGAGTTCATCCTTCAAAATCTGAAGGTAAAGGTCCCCATCCATCCTACCATCAATCTTAGCAGCATGGCCAACCCCCTGCCAAGTCATACAGCTCCACATCATCAAGGAACCCCCTCCAAATTTAAGGGTTCCATCCACTGGCCTATCACTAAGCTCTCACCTGGTTGGGTTATGTTTGGCCAACCATGTATAGCCTAGGATCATGTTATTTTTGCCTAAGTTGGTTACTTCTGCGATTAGATGTTCACAATGTCCTTGGTAGTCAATGATTATTTCTGCTTGGTGCATAACCACTCCTGTGGAATTCTTTGTACCATCTACATTGAAGACTGGAATTTCTCTTTCCATCTTTTGGAGTGGTAATTTTACTTGTTTGGCCCATTGCTTGTCTATAAAGACTCCATTCACACCACTGTCCAAGAGGGCTCTACAAGCATGTTGCTTGTTCTTGATAGTAGGGTGTGCAATTGAAATGTCCATAAGGATTTTGTGTTGCACCTTGGTATTTTGTAGGAGGATTTGTTCTGGGAAACTATCCTCATAAATTTTTTTTTTGTTTTCTTTGACCAAATTAAGCCTGCATTCCTGTGCAGCAAGCTCCTTGTCTGGAGACCCAGTCTCAGTGGATGAATATACTCTATAAATAGAGTTATCTGTTTCCAAATCTGAGGAGTAACATGTAGAAGAGTCTGAATCTTCATCTTGTCTGTACTGTACAAATGAAGAAAGAGAAGAGAAGCTATTTTTTGTATTTAAGAGTTTTTCTTTTGGCTTCTGAGGTCCCAGATCCCTCAGTTGCCATATCCTTTTCCCGCCTTCTTCATTTCTGTATCATGTAGATTGAAGAAATATGCTTTCATTTCCTCAAACTTCATGCCTTTTATGACCTTCTTTTCTTTCACTTTGTCCTTCTTTGGTTCTTCCTTCTTTTCTTCATTCATTCCTCTGATTTGAGATCTCTGTTGAGGTCCTTGTGCCCTTTTCCTGCAGTTAAACTTGTGACCTCCTCCTAAGAACTTACACTCCACGCATTCCTTTTTGGGGTTTGGGCAGTCCCTAGCAATGTGTCCATCATTTGTGCAGTTGTAGCATTTGGAGTTTCTTTATCACAGGGTCCCTATGTCCATGGATTGCCCTTGGCCTCCATACATCTGAGCTTGCCCTTCTTGATATGTATTTCTCTGTGAAGGTCCTTATAAGACCTTTTTGGTCTTTCGGAGCTTGAAGGAGTCAAGTCTTGCTCCGATTTCTTTTGCTTTTTCTACATAATCTTGAATGCAAGTCTTCCATTCTCCATTCTCATATATCTTTTGTGCAAGATTCTCTCCAAGGGCCTTTTCAAAGAGTCTTACTCCTTGTGGGTCATTCTTGGAGGGGTCTCCTCCTGTATTATAGTAATGTCCCAACCATCTAGTGGTAAAGGATTGTGCAGATTCATCTTTCATCTGTCTGCACCATTTCAACTTATTCCTTGCTTCGTCATCCATGTTTACTGATTTGAATCGGGCTATGAGAACCTTTCCTATGGTATCTTCTGTAGGCCAGTTGTCTGTTTTCATGTAGTGGCAGAGTTGTTGTCTGGCCTATTGTCTGGCCCCATATCTGTCCTTTTCTCCGGGTTTTGGTCCTATTCTGGTTAAGACCATGATAACCTTTTGTTCATTGAAGATGAATGATTCCGAATTTTCCTTTACATAGAGGGCCATGCCCATCTGCCACAATTCAAAATTGTCTTTGTTTCCATCAAATTTGCCTGTATCTGGGACCATTTCTATCTTTTTTGTTACTTTTACTTCTATGTTCTCAGCCCTTCTCTTTCCTTTATCTCTTTTCAACTCAGTGAGTTCTTCTTGGAGAGCAAGAAGTTGATCTGAAAGCATGCAGATCATTTTGGCCAACATTGTTTCTTCTGGTATAGGAGCGGATGCAGGTGGCAATTGGGAGATCCAGTCTGGGGAGGATGGCTGGTCTCCTAAGGGGTTCTCTAATGAATTGTCAGTCTCTGAGTCGACGAAGGGGAGCAGGTCCCTATAAGAGTAGCTTGTGGTGTTCTTCTTGTGGAACTAGGACTAAGTCTGGCTTGGGAGTGGGAGAGAAGGAGGGTATTCGAAGATTTCAAAGGTTGTTTAACCCTTGTCTGACTTCTTCAAGCACGTCAATTGTGTTTAAAATGGCAGGGCGTGGATTTGCATATAACTGTACTTGTAAGACTCTTGCTCTGAATGCTAGAGCTTGATCTTCGGGTATACTGTGTGCCTGTAAGAGTGCCTTGTCAAAAGGCTCGTTCTCCCTTATTTGGTCTAGAAGATAAGGAAGAAAATCTGGGTCTGCAAAGATGTCCACTAAAGGGACTGGGGTAGATGTTTGATATTCTTGTGAGGCCAGTCTGTAATGAATCCAGCCATCTTTGTCTTCTTGAGCGGGGAAAGGTGAAGCTTGAGAATTTTCTTCTCTTTATGACTTGGGGATAAAAGAATACATACCTTTGTTCAAATGGTGGAGAGTTATCTTGGAACCAGTGGAATCTTCTGAATTGGTCTAAGTACCCGTCATTTGGGTTGTAGACGTAAGCTTCTTCTTCTCTAAAGGTCAGAGTTCTGTCAACTGCTGTGTCCTCAGAGGGGAGGTGAACCTTGATCTCCTTGGATTTGGAGGCATGGGATGGGAACATCCAAAAACATATAAGCTAGCAAGGACCTTGTTAACTCCAGCTAGTACTCTATCAGGTCAACAGCCACCTGACTAGAGTCTTTGAAATTGTAGAGTAAGTTGGGCTGGTGGGCACAAGACCGCTCTTTTACCAGTTTCCAACTGTGTGCTAGTAATTCTAGAAAGAATGTGCCTCACATGGACATGAGCCTAAGCTCCTTCAAAGATGAAATGTGCAGAGATGGTGTTTAAACCAATTAAGTCCTCTTGAGGACATCCCTTGATGACCGCCTAAAGCTAAGTCGACTTTCACCAGTGTATAGCTGGGGTATACATAAAAGAAAATGGGTAGCGCAAGTGCACGAGAATATGTGAAGAGTGGTAGTAATTCCCTTTGCCTCTAGAGTCTGGGGTTGTTGTGAGCGATGGTGAGGTGATGAGAAAGTAGTGAGGGAAGTGAGATTAGTCAAGTCCTAATGTTGGAAACTAAACCTGCAAAGGCTTCAATCACTACTAACTAGGCTTGCTTTAAGAGTCAAGAGGAAGTTCAGGGAAATCAACCAGGACTTGACTGAAGTCTGGTCATCAATTGGATTTAGATTATATACTACAATGTACTTTAGGGCAGGTGTGAGATATCTTACTAAGGTATGATGTCAGTGCTACGTCACTGTGGAGCAGAATTAGTGATAAGGGTTTGGAATATCAGTAATTAAGGAAGCATGTAGATAAGAGGTCTAGAACAAATGTGAATGAAGTGAAAGGGTTTGACCTAGACTTGGTCATGTGTACTATCCCACAATCACATGCAACTGATCATGTGACTTGATAAGATAAAATAAGATAAGGAGTGAAATTGTAACACTGGAAGACAGGGGAGAAAACCTATAGACCCTAGAAGATGGGCTGGAGGGGAAAGCTAAGAGGAAATCCAGATGGCATCATATAAGAGGAACCACAGGAGGGTTGAGGAAGTGGGATTAGGCAGAGGTGTACCTTGAGGGTACCAGAGTTGAGAGCAGAGATTTCAAAGAAATAACTCCAGAATGGCTGGAGTGAGTGGAGGGATTTGGGTGGAGGTACCACAAAGGTACTAGAGGATGTGCAATGAGTGCACCAGAGTTGAAGGACAAGGTGATAGGGTGAGGCAGTGGTGGGTGATGCCTCCCCTTTAAGGCCAAGCCCTCAAGGCCTGAGAGGAACCTGAGAATGCTAACCATGGAGCATAAAGAAAGAATAGAGTAAAGTAACAATGGAGGAGAGATACTAGAAGGACAAAATAGCTATCAAAAGTGGGGATTATTGGAGTTGTATTGGAGTTAATTGGAGGTAACTCTGGAGTAAATCAGAGTACAGGGGTAACAGAAATGGAAAGGATTTGAGAGTAAAAAAGTGAAAATACACAATTGGGGCAGAAAGAAGCAAAAGCAGAGGGGTTCTAAGCAAAGAATGAATGCCAGAGTTGGCAGAAGGCCAAGGATGATCTTGGTCAGTCCTAAGTGCAGGGAGAGATGTTCAGAATAAAGTTGGTTGAAGGTCCACAGGACGATGTAGAAACTAAAATGTGCCTGTGTGTGAGGCAAGAGAAAGGAATGGGGCGATATGTTCGTCCCAGGGAGTTGCAAAGCAATGCCAAATGGCCAGAAATGGAATAAGAAAATGGTCAAGAAAGAGCGTACCACCAGTGTGGACAACTCCTATGGGGGCCTTCTCCAAAAGAAACCAGACTCCGGACTTCTGATGTGTTCCCAGACTTCTGCGCACAATGCAGACAGCAAGGGAGGACTAGGACCGGGCATTCTGACTTATACCAGGCATACTAACATGAAGGAGGAGAGGAAACTCTTATTAGGTAACTAATGACATGTCTAAGTAGTGCTCAACTAACATAAAACAATGTCAAATAGGTAGAAATAGTAAAACCAGCCCAAAACAATGTAAACTAGTCGCAAACAAACATACCCGGACATCAGAATACTGGGAAACAACACTGGGAAGTGATCCTGGCTGGTATAAACCAACTCTGGCCGGTGTCTGTGCAACCCGGTCATGTAGGGGATCGATCCCAACTGGAAACGCACCGGAAAGTCATCCGGTATACTGGGATAGCGTCGGGACGACCGGGATAACATCGGATGAGTTGCAATGTCATCGGATGCCCTATAAAACTGAAATACAAATGTAGGGAACCAAGGTTCTCTACAATGAGACCATGAAGGTTGAGGACCTAAAAGTGAAAGACAACAAGAGATGACAATGATGAACTACAAAAGTGCTGTGGATGACAGAGAGCTAAAAGGCATATTCATTGGTCAGTTCTTAACATGGGGAGAAATCTAAACAAAGCTGGTTGGAGGTCCACAGACAATGACCACAAAAGGCCCAAGGCCTTGGGTGAATTCTGGAGGTGCAACTCCCAGAATTATATTTCTGGATGGAGTCCCAGAGTGTGGAGGTTTGGCATTCTATCTGTAAGAGTACATTAGATGAAGTTGCAGCTTCTTAAATCCAATGATCAATGGATTGTTTACTGGGCAAGTGTGTGGTGTCCTATACTAAACAAATGTCAGAGAACTCAAAGAGATTTGGCACAAAGGCCACAGAGGTGGATTGCCTGAAGGAAGAGAAAAGAAGACAGATGGTTTGGAGTAGACCAGAGTTTGTCAGAGTTGTCAGGAGTTGACAAAGGTGAAGGCCTGAAGGGCCAACAGAGGGAAAGGAGAAGAACAAAAGGACAACGGAGTGGACCAGAATGGACTGGATGCCACCAGAGTGGACAGCAGGCAAGGGTCAGAAATAGGAGATAAACACAGAGGACAAATAGACACAAGAAGACAGAGTGGAGTCAAAGTGGAGTGGTCCAGAGTGGATCTGGAGGGAAGATGAGATGGTCCAGAATGGACCACAGAAGGGAAGTCATAAGGTCATAAAAGCGGACAGAGAAAAGAGAGGATGTGTCTGGGGGTGCTTCAGAATGGAGCACAGACAAGGGTGACACAAGTCCCAGGTCCAGAGAACAGAAAAGAAAAGAAAAAGGAGGAAAGGAAGGAAAGGGGTCCAGAGTTGCTGAAGCAAACCAGACTTAGAATGGAGTTACCTGCAGACCTAATGTCCAGAGGTACAAGGAGAAAGGATGAAGGATTGCATCAAGGGGTGCTCTAGAAGAGAGCACAGACAAGGGCAATGCAGTCCCAGGTCTGGAAAATAGAACAGAACAAAGCAAAAGAAAATGGAGTGGTCTGAAACAGACTGGATGCTGCTGGAGTGGACAGCACTGAAGGGCAAGAAACAAGAAAGGAAATCAGAGGGGTGCATCATGAGGTGCTCTTAAGAGAGTGCAGACAAGAGTGATGTAGGTCTCAAGTCTGGAGAAACAGAAGAGGAAAGGGAAGAAGAAAAAGGAATGGAAACTCTGGAGATGCTGGAGTAGACCAGAGTTGAAGTGGAGTTACCTTTGGACTTGATGTCTTCAGGTTCAGAGGGAGTGGAGTGTGAGGCTGGAGCAACTGGAGTGGTGGCTATTAAGGAACACAGTGCTGGGGGTGGGAAAATAGAATAACCTTTGGACTTGTGGCCCTCAGGTTCAGAGGTTAGAGGAAAGAAGCAAAGGAGAAAATGAAGAGCAGAATAAAGCAGAATGAAAGAGAGCTTCAAGGAGAAAAGGCTCTGGAGTTGCTGGAGCAAACCAAAGTTAGGGCAGAGTTACCTTTAGATTTGCAGTCATCAGGTAAAGGGGAAATGGAGAGTGTTTGTCAACCACTAATGGCACTCCTTGGAGAGGAGTCTACCATTGTTATCCAGTAACAGAATGAAGCATAGAGAACAAGAAGGAGAGAAAGGAAAGAGAAAGAACCACAAGGGGGTCCTTTACTCTAGATGTCCAAAACAGACCAGACATGACCAGAGTTAGCAGACATGAAACAGAGTTGCTATTGAACTTGGGATCCAAAAGCATAGAAGAAGCAGAGGAAAATGAAACAAATGAGAAAAGGCAGAAACAGAGGAAGAAAAGGAAGGAACTGAAGGAGATTCCTTACCCAGATGTCCAGACTGACTGGATAAGCTAGAGTCAGCAGACAATAAATACAAAATTACCTTCAGACTTTTGGTCCTTATGTAGGAGGGTCAGAGAAATGGGATGAAGAGGAAATGGATGAAGGAATGACAGAAGGAAATAAAACAGAGGGAAAATAGATTGGAGAGAGGAAGAAAAGGACCTCTAGAGGGTCCAATACCATATTGTCTGGACTTGCCAGAGTTGGCAGCAGAGAAAGCAGAGTGATCTCCAGACTTGAGGCCCAAAAGGTTGGAGGTAGTGGAGTTGAGGATGGAGGGAAATCAGATATTGCAAGGGTGACTTTCCTATCAGAGGTGTCTTACCTTCCACAGTGAAGGCTGGAGGTGGCTGACAAAGTGGACTAGGCCATCTGTCTTGCATGCACACATGAATGGTATGGCATTGACAAGGAAGTGGGAGGGCAAAAGTCTAAGAGCCATGGCAATTCCAGAGTGCACTCCAGAGTGAAGGCATAGGGGGTTTGGCATTCTGCTTGCTGGGGTTGGATGAAGTGCTGCTTATGTTCCAATTACTCAATGGAGTCTCATGGCAAGCAAGCTATTCTAAAAACCAACAAAATGAAATCCAAAGAGATGACATGAAAGTTGATGGTGGTCCCACCAAAGGGCATGGGAGGAGAAGTTGGCAACAAGGAAGAGGGATGGAAGGGGGGACTCACTGAGGGGGCAGAGTCAGGTTGGAGTTCAGAGTTTGGAGAGATGGAATAAGAGGGGGGCCATCAAGAGGACAGTGAAAAGTTGGAGGAGTGGCATAAAGCCAAAAGAAGGTGCATGGTTGGATTCAATGAAGATCCCAAGAGTGTGCTGAGGTCATGATGAATGATCATAATGGTATAAGGTCAGAGGTGAAAGAAGTGGAGACCTGCTCAAGATGTAGCATGAATATACTGTTAAGTCTGAACTCTCTGTCTGGACTTAAGTCTGATTGGAGGTCTAGAGGTACTGAGGGGTGGTTGACAAAGTTCATCTTGGAGTTGGACTGAAGTCCAGAGTGGAGGCATCAGAGCAGAGTTGCATAGAAAGGATGTCAGCACAGGACTTATGTGTCACACCCTTGAACAGGTCTGTATTCTTGTATTTTGGAGGAGTGGAGGTCCAATAGGAGGAGGGGATTGTGACAAGAATCAATGCTAAGGCTACATGACAGAGGTACAAAGATTTTATACTAGAGAGTGAACAGGGACATCAAGGATGTCAGGGAATGAATGAGATAATATCAAGGGTCCATAAGGGACCAAGAAGGGATGGAGGAAGCAAAGAGGTGTACAAACAGAATGTATAGAATGACATCCAGGTCTGAGGATAGCCGAGTTCCTGTGCAAGCACAGCCTTGGTCTGGAGTAGAGGAGTGGAGCTCTGAGCATGGAGAAGGTGAAGGTGGACTGAGGGTAACAGAGGTGGCTGGAGATGGCTGGAGATGAAGCCAGAGGAGGTGGAGATGGATGGGATGTCATAGATATGAGACATGCACAAGGAATTGACAAAGACAACAATGGCATTCAAATGATCCCTGAAAACAGAGTAAGGGCAACAACAAAGCATGCCTATGTGATTGAAGGAGAAGAAAGAAAATTATTAGAAAGGATTGTAGAAGCACAAGAAGAGTGGAAGGGACCAGAGAGACCTGTTACAGTGGCCTAAGGCAGCACCGAACTAGGACTAGACCAGAAGACAAGCAGGACGACGAGAGGTGCAAGGCAAGGGGAACACTAGGAGAGACTGGCACTCTCACTAGGAATGGGCCTAGAATGGCACTACCAATTGGGCAGACTAAGCTTAGGGTATTCTACAGGAATGGTCCCTACTTATAGTACTGAGGAATGTGCACAGACCACCTAAGGGGAGGTTGATGGAAGCTATGCATAGGTAGGCACAAAGATGGCATCAATGATGGAAGGCTATGTATAGGAGATAGAGAGGCTTTAAGGAGCAGATAGCAACCAGGTGGAGATGAGGGTGGGAAAAATACAATAGGGGTAAGGCACAGTCCAAAGGAAGATTAGAGCGGAGTCTGAAGATAAGGACTTAGCTAAGAGGTTGGCAAAGAAGCGGCAAAGGTGAAGAAAAGGAGATTTTCATAACAAAAGGCTATGGTCAAGCCAGATGCACAACAGCTATCGAGGGACAGCAATACTATGTACTGGTAAGCTTGAGTAGGTAATGAATGTGAGAACAGAGAACTCACCTCAGTCATCATGTGATGAGCAATGGACTGAGGCACAAAGGTCGCCTGGTGGGCGCCTTATGTGCATGGTCATACAAAATACTAGTACAAGGGCAAGACAAGACAAGAGCATGCTTGGGCCAGGACTGGGGGTGAGTGCAAGTCGAAAGAACAATTATCGGTTAGATATCTGGCTAAAGTAGACAGATTAATATCTGATCATGAAAGACAAAAGAACAAGGAGAAAAAAAAGACCAAGTGCCAGTTGTGACACAGTCTGATCATGCTCGGGGTTGCGCCTGAGCTTGCAACTTCTAACAGACCATGGTACTGAAAACAAGATAGGCATTCTAGTATGTAGGTCACTGCCCAGGAATAGAATATTGTTTTTGCACAAGTGGCAGTGTTGCCCTGCTCATTCCTTTTCTGCTACTACCACATAGCACGATGCTCGTCGCACAGCGCATTCCTTTGCTTTCATGAGACAATCCACACTCTCCTTCAGTCACCTTTCCTCTCCAAGTAGCCACAAACCCTGCTCATACCTCAAACATGGACTGCAAAGAGATACAGTTACTGGACTTCGCCCTCCTGGGATTTGCAGATCTCATTGATCTGGTATGAAATACCCATCATGTCACCAGAGAAGAAGCCATTGCTATCCTTGCTCAGTGCTGGGAAGAGGAAGGTTTCCTTGGACTACAACAACTAGGTCAAGAAGCCCTTGACCCAGAGAATGGCCCGCAGAACCAAGAACTCCAGCAGGACGGCCACCATGATCAAGATGAGAATCACATCCCAGATGAACCTCCCGCCCCCAATCCCCATTGCCCCCCCCCCCTCCCCCAGGCACCCCCCCAAACAACCCCCCACCCCCAGCCAATCCTGCAGCCCAACCACCCAAACCACCAATCGTCTTCAATCCCAACACATCAGTCACCGCTATGCTGCACTCCAGACCCTCTGACTATGCCCTTAAAAGGATCAAAGTCCACAAGCATGTACCCCTTTGGTATTTTACCCAGGATGGACTGCGCAAAGCAACACTCATGACCTGACATGCGGATGAATCAGACAGCCTCACCATCGGTATAGCCCCAGAAGGCAACATAACTGCCTGCACAAGCGCATCACTATCCACCTCCAAGAATACCAAGCCCAACTTCCAACTCTCTTACCACGAATTCATGTTCGCAAAGAACCAATTCCTTACAATGATAGAAAAGGCTGGATGGGGAGACAATACCATTGACGCCTTCAACTGGTTTTTCCACAACATCAACAACCATGTAATTCGAGAAGAAGGAGAATGTGGTGAAAGAGCACTACTCCACTATGCCTCACGCGTCCTCCTAGACTGGCACGACAAACTCAACCTAGGACGCCCCTACAATATTGGCACCCTCAATGAGGATCTACTCGCCAAGGTAGCATGAGAACTTGATTTGCACGAAATATGCTCCAACTTAGACCAGGTATGACGCCGGTTAATAAAGCATCAACTTGACTAACAATTTACTTCCATCTTGATGATATCGCCTCCAATGACACTCTCTTATCTGAATCTGCAACCACAACAAATATATACTGACTATCCAAACTGGCGGTGTCGCTGCTGCTGCTGCCTCCTTACAGCCTTTTATATTCACTGCATTCACTGCATCATCTCCTTGGGCTCCAACATCCACAATGATCGCTATTCACCCTGCTGCTGCTGCCTTTAATGGCCCACCCATATGACAAATCCTTAGCACAACAACAAACCTCGCAATTCCCACTCACACCAGTACCAGCGAGGGAGAAAGTCAAACTGGAGCAGATACGATGCACCATCCCAGCATGACCAAAACTATAGGCGAAGTGCGCAGCATCCCTGGGACCGCTTGAGCTCCCAGAAATGGCAATCACACTCTCCTAGACGAGATTACTCCCCAGCTCCCTATCAGCACTCCAGATCATAAAGATGAACCCCAAGTCAAGACAGAAGAACACAGCGCTCCTTTCGTTCCATCACAACCTGCCCCAAATGTCTGGGCCAACACAAAGACCACCCAGATCGACCCCCTTGCAATGAAGAATTCCTTTGGGATAAATCAGACACCACTCACTGCACTCATGATGGACAAGGCCAACTCACCAACTAAGATGGCCACATCCTCTGCTGGAACTTCCAATGCCCACGAGGATGCAATGCCAAGGGACATTGCCATGAATGCTCCGGCTGCGGCAACCCCACCCACAGAGCTCACAACTGCCCCCACCATCAAAGAGCTCCTAAGACACCAGCTTAGCCCCACCATCACTCCTTACATATCCAAAGGGTGTTATGATTTCTCCACTTATCTTATCTTATCAAGTCACATGACCACTATCACGTGACTGTGGGACATGTCACCTGACCAAGTCTAGGTCAAACCCTTTCACTTCATTCACACTCGCTCTAGACCCTTATCTAACATGCTTGTTTAATCTCTGTTAGTCTAGACCTATGACATCACTAATGACGCAGTAGCTTAGTCACTTATCTCTGACCTGCCCTAAACCTGTAAGTAGTATATAAACCAAATATCATCAACGACTGGACTTCAGTCAAGTCCTGGTTGATTCCCCTGGACACATCCTCTTGACTCTATAGCAAGTCTAGTAGTGTGACTGAAGCCCTCATAGGTCTAGGTTGCCAACATTAGGACTTGAACTACCACTCTTCCCTCACACTACTCTCATATCTTTCACCGTCATTCATGACAACCCCAGACCCTAGGGGCAAAGGGAACTACTCTACCACTTCACACATTCACCCACGCACTTGTGCCCTCTTACCTTTTACATATACCCTTGCTGTAAGCGAGTGAAGGTCAACCGAGCCTTAAGCCAGTTGTCAAGGGGTGTCCTCAAGAGGACTTAATTGGTTTAAACACCACCTTAGCACATTTCATCTTCAAAGGATCTTAGGGTTGTGTCCATGTGAGGCACATTTGTTCTAGAATTACTACTATGCATTTGGTAACTGTCAAAAGAGTGGTCTTGTGCCCGACAGCCAAAATTACCTATGAATTTTGAAGACTCTAGTCTGGTGGCTATTGACCAGATAGAGTAGTTGCTGGAGTTGACAAGGTCCTCGCAATCCTTTACAAATTTTGGATGTTCCCATCCCAAGCTCCTAAGTCCGAGGAGATCGAGGTTTGCCTCCCTGGAAACAGTCGTCAACTGAACCCCACCTTTGGGAGAAGAAGATGCTTTCGAATATGATGTAAACGACGGGTGGCTAGACGAATTTGGCTACTTCCACTGGTACAAAGACAAAACTCCCCCACCAGTACAAAGAACCACAATCACCCCCAGTGAAGAAAGGGAGGAAAATTCACAAACTCCTCCCTTTATAGGAAGAGAAGACCAAGACGGGTGGATTCACTACCATCCAAATAATAACAAAGAATACTACCGCACTCCAACTCCAGTACCTTTAGTCAACATCTTCGAGGACGTTGATTTTCTACCATACCTCCTTGACCACATCCGAAACAACAAACCTTTTGACAAATTCTTACTCCAGGTACACAGAATCTCCGAAGACCAAGCATTGGCATTTAGGGCCTGAGTACTACAAGTACAACTTTACATGGACCATTGCCCACAACTGAGAAGGGGCATTGAAGCATTAGAAGAAGTACAAGAACTATTAAATCAACTCCGAAATCTTCACACACTATTCCTTTCTCCCACGCCTGAACTGGAAGAAATCCTGGTTCTAGAAAGAGAACAACACGTTGCGGCACCCTTACTGGAACCCGCTCCCCCTTGTCGACTCAGAGACTGACGACTCATCCAAGAACCTGCTAGGAGACCAGCCATCCTCTCCAGACCAGATCTCCCAATTGCCACCCATACCCAATCCCACGACAGAAATGTCTGCAGAATACATCAAAATGTTGGCAGACCAACTGCTGGCATTGCAAGAAGAGCTTGCAGAGCTTAAGAAGGACAAAGGGAAGAAGAGAGTGGACAATATGGAAGTGAAAGTATCTAAAAAGGTAGAAATGGTACCAGATCCTGGAAAGTTTGATGGAAATAAAGAAAATTTCAAATCATGGCAAATGGGCATGGCCCTGTATATCAAAGAGAATCCAGAGTCATTCATTACAGACGACCAAATCACAATCGCCACACTTACCAGGATCAGAGTAAAAACAGGAGAGAAAGACAAGTTCAGAGCAGCACAATGGGCCAGACAACAGCTCTGGCATTTCATGAAAACAGACAATTGGCCCATGCAAGAAACACTAGGCAAATTACTCATGTATCACGCTTCAAGTCAATAAATGAAGACGACGAAGCAAGAAACAAGTTGGAATGGTGTAGGCAAATGGAAGGAGAATCGGCCCAATCGTTTACCACATGATGGTTGGGATACTACTATGACACCGGAGGAGAACCTGCCAAGCCCAATCCACAGGGAGTAAGGCTGTTTGAAAAGGCCTTAAGTGAAAATCTTGCAAGAAAGATATATGAAGATGGGGCGCAAAAGTCTTGTATACAAGACTATATAGAGAAAGCCAAAGAAATGGGGGCAAGGTTAGAATCCTTTAAACTCCAAAAAACAGAAAAGATAGCACAAAGGACCCAGAACAATAACGTACAAGAAGGACAAGCCCACACGTATGGCAGAAGGGGTCAGCCCATGGATATCAGAGCTTTACAGCAATGAAATTCCAAATGCTACAATTGTGACAAGGAAGGACATATAGCCAGGGACTGCCAAAATCCCAAAAAGGAATGTTCTGAATGCAAGTTCCTTAGAGGAGGACATAAGCTGAATTGCAGAAAGAGGGGACAGGAACCACAAAGGAGACCCCAAGTCCAAACAATGGAAGTGAAGAAGGACAAAGAAAAGGAGGAACCAAAAGAAGCCAAAGCCATAAAAGAAATGGACTTTGAGCAAATGAAGGCATATTTCTTTGACCTTCATGACACAGAAATGAAGAAGATGGGAAATGAGTATGGCAACTGAGGAATCTGGGACCTCAGAAGCCATTGTTAAATACAAAAAATAGTTTTGCTTCTCTTTCTCCATATGTACAAGACTCCAATGATGATATGGACAGTTCCTCTACATGCTACTCTTCTCACTCCAAATCAGATAGTCCTATTTATAGAGTTCACCTACCAACCAAGACCGGGTCTCCTAAAAAGGAGCTTGCTGCATGGGAATGCAGGCTTAATTTGGTCAAAGAAAAACAAAAAAATATTTATGAGGATAGTTTCCCAGAACGAATCCTCTTAAGAAATACCAAGGTGCAATATGAGATCCTTATGGACATCTCTATCACACACCCCACTACCAAGCACAAGAAACATCAGTGCAAGGCCCTCTTGGATAGTGGTGCAAACGGGATCTTCATAGATAAAAGATGGGCTGAAGAAGTCAAACTCCCTCTACAAAAGATGAAGAAAGAAATCCCTGTCTTCAATGTAGATGGGACCAAGAATTCTGCAGGAGCAGTCACACACCAAGCAGAAATAATCTTAGACTATCAAGGGCACTGCAAATGCCTAATCGCAGAAGTTACCAATTTAGGCAAAAACTCCATGATCCTGGGTTACATGTGGTTGGCGAAACATAATCCAACCATAGACTGGACCAAAGGAGAAGTAAAGATGGCAAGATGTCCACGATCTTGTTACATGCTGTCAGATTGAGGAACAAATTTGGCAAAAGAGGAAGAAGAAGAGCTGAAACACGCTTTGACTGTGCACCAGTTCATTAAAAACCTTGAACTACCAAAAAAGAAGGAACCCACTCTTGAGGAAATGGTTCTGAAAGAATACCATCATTTCCTAGACATCTTTAGTAAAAAAGAATCAGAATGTCTCCCACTAAGGAAATCCTGGGATCATGAGATAAAGCTGAAGCCTGGCTTTCAACCGAAAAAGGCAAAAATATTTCCAATGAGCAAGAACAAAGTAGAAGAATTAAAATCTTTTGTCGAAGAACAAACCAAGAAAGGATACATTCGTCTGTCACACTCCCCCCAAACCTCACCAGTCTTCTTTATACCAAAAAAGGATGGAAAGAAGAGACTGGTACAAGACTATCACTACCTGAATGAGTGGACTATCAAGAATAACTATCCTTTACCACTTATCAGCCAGTTGGTAGACAAACTCCAAGGGTCCAAGTTGTTCACAAAGCTGGATCTAAGATGGGGTTACAATAATATAAGGATCAAAGAAGGAGACGAATGGAAAGCTGCCTTTGTCTCACACATAGGAGCATACGAACCACTAGTCATGTTCTTCAGACAATGTAACGCCCCTGCAACCTTTCAACAAATGATGAACAAAATATTTGCAGACATGGATGGCGTTGTAATCGTCTATATTGACGATATCATGATCTTTACTAAAACAGACAATGAAGAAGAACACGATAAGATAGTTTGTGAAGTTCTAAAAAGGTTGAAGGAACATGACTTATTCCTGAAATCAGAGAAGTGCTTTTTCAAGCAAAAAGAAGTTGAATTCCTCGGAATGGTAGTAAACACCAATGGAATCAAAATGGAAAAAGAAAAGGTTGATGCTATCCTCAACTGGCTGATACCCAAAAATATCAAAGGAGTCCAGAGTTTCCTTGGACTTGCCAATTACTACCGAAGATTCATTCAAGATTTTTCAAAAGTGTCACAACCCTTGAATAATCTTACCAAGAAGGACCAACCCTGGTAGTGGGGACCCACTGAACAAGGAGCATTCGACGAACTAAAGAGGGCATTCACAACAGCCCCTATCCTCGCTTATCCTGACAATGATAGTGAGTTTTGTCTTGAAACCAACGCCTCTGACTTTGCTACTGGGGCAGTCCTTTCCATAAAACAGGACAACAAGTGGCACCCAGTTGCCTTTTCCTTGGCCTCAATGACCCCCGAGCAGAGGAACTATCCAATCGCAGACAAGGAAATGCTCACCATCATTCTGGCCTTAGAACAGTGGCGGCATTACCTTGAGGGGGCAGAAGAATTTAAGGTCTGGACTGATCATGCTAACCTCAAATATTTCATGACAAAGCAAGATCTCAACTGACACCAAGCAAGATGGTCACAATGGCTGTCCTGCTTCAATTATGTCCTAGTGAATAAGCCTGGATCCCAGATGGGGAAGGCAGATGCTCTCTCTCGACGAGAAGATCATGCAATTGGCATCGACGAAGACAACAAAGGTGTCCAAATGATCCCTGAAAATAGAGTAAGGGCACAAACACGCTATGGCTACTCAATCGAAGGAGAAGAAAGGAAGCTCCTTGAAAGAATAGTTGAAGCACAAGAAGAATGGAAGGGTGATGATAAGCCCAACCTACTAAATAAAGACGGAATTCTGTATCTTGGTGACAGAATCTTTGTTCCCCAAAAAGAAAACTTGCACCAAGACATTATCACCCTCTACCATGACTCCCTGGTGGCCAGACACAGAAGTGCCGAAAAAACCTGGCAAATAATAGAGCGATATTTCCAATGGAATGGTCTTTGAGCCCAAGTAAGAGATTATTGCTCAAGGTGCAACAGATGCGCACGAATGAAGCCAGAAAACAAGGCACCTAAGGAAGAATTAATTCCCAATCCTATTCCAGAAGGTCCATGGAAAGACATATCCGCAGACTTTATCACCAACCTACCCCTTTCCAACACCTACAACTCTGTACTAGTTGTGGTCAACTGATTCTCAAAAGAGGTGGAATTTATCCCCACCAATAAAACAATTACGGCTTTGGGTACAGCCAAACTATATAGAGACCATGTATGGAAGCACCATGGTCTCCC
>JBBPKI010000610.1:0-20531 GCA_038089155.1 Nevesoporus exiguus
CAATGATGTGCCATTCATGACATGTGCAACAACTATCAGAATCTTCAGAACTCATGGGCTGACAGATGAGCAGCCTGTTTCAGTGTGTGATCTCATGATGTTTTCCTTGAGATGAACCGGTGTGTGTAACAGCACTTGATATTTATACCTGGTGGGCAGGTCTTGCCTTTCTCTCTCTCTCTCTCTCCCTCATGCAGATGGTGTTGAACACAAGGGTGTGTCAAAGTGACTTGGAGGCATTTGGGCAGCAGATGGCTGATGATGGCAAGCTTGCATGGTTCAATCAGTCCCTCACAAACATCATTCATGTCAAGGCAGTTTGTGCATCCATACAGTCCATCCACAATCGTGTGCAACACCTATGGACGATGTTCATATCAGATTTAAAAGAGCTCGAGGTGATGGTGCTCAGGCTGACCATGGCACCTGGCATGGCTGTGCTATTGACAGGTCTGGTCATTGGTATTTTTTGCTGACTATATGTGTCTCAAACCCCATTTTCCAGGTGCATTGAAGGGGTTCATCTGGTTTCTGTTGATGACCCTGCAGGGGTGCCTGGACAAATATGTGACAATGACAATGGTAGTTGGCTATGTCTGGATACTCTTGTTGCTCTATCAGAAGGCCCAGGTGATGGTCTCCAAGGAGGCACAAATGCAGGTACAAAGCTATGTCATTTTTGCTGACCTGCAGGTACAAGCTCCACTGTCAACAAAACATCAGGAAAAGCATTATGCAAGCCAGATCAACGTCCACAAGCTCATAGACTTGTTTCATACCAATGTCTGGCACTTTTGAATGAACTGCATGTGTGTGCAGATGTGTGGCCTCATCAAGATGCTGGCATTGTTAGCAGAACAGATTGGTGCATTGGTCAAGTCAAACTGTTACCACAGTACAAATAAGAGTCTGACATTGAGAGACATCGAGTTGTTTGTGGTTCCAAATGACAACTTGCCTGGCAGGAGGCCAGACCTTGCCATCCAGGTGACTGTCCATCTCCTCAAGGGTGCACAGGATGTAGAGTCATACCTCAAGTCATTTTATCTATTTCTGGAACACAGCAAGGATTGGGCATACTGTCCCATTGTGCTCATAGTTGTCTTGGGCATTCTTGACCAAGTTTGGGAGAGGATCAGCATGCCTGAAGACATTATCACCCCCACAGTTGCTCCTACCACTGTTCATGTGCTGTGGGTCCAGGAATCGAAATGGAACCTTCCTGCGTTCCAATCTGAGGTCAAGACAGAGGAGGGCTGGGCCATATCTCTGACTCAGGTGATGTGCTATGCAGACGCATACCAGCATTTGAGGTTTTTCAGCCATCTGAATGGGTTTCTGGGTGGGCTGTTCAGCTTCATGCTTCACCCCTCTGTCTGACAGTAAAGAATTAGTCAATGTTTGGCCATATGACATTTGCTGTGGGACAGTGAACCTGATCACTGATCAATCCCCAACGAGTGCTGAGCAGTGCAGGAAGCTCATGGCACATGCAGCACAGTCATGAATGTATGAGGTGAGGTGTCCAAAGAAAAGAGGTTGGTTGGCTAACTGGCAACAAGCACAACTATGAGAGGATTGCTATCTGAGTGGACCTTCAAGGTACACAGTCTGGTATCCAGGACAGAGGCTGGAGTGGAGCTTTGCATGGAGTGCTTGCCAGGCATGAGCAACCAGATCTGATTGATGCCATTCTGGCATCCAACAGTGATCTACTCATCTCCCATTTTTATGGTGAGGAGGATGGGAGGGGACTGCTTGGCACACGCTATCTTTTGTTGGCAATGCCAGCTGCTTGCCATCCAATGTGCTACCCAGGTGAATCACCCATGTCAGACAATTGCTGCCTGATGTGTACTGCATTGCATCCATATAATTACTGCTCGCTCTTGAATGCTTGAGTTTCCAACCAGAAGATACATGTAGGCCTGGTGGAACATGTCAGTGGTCATTTGATGCTTGGTAATATGCTAAGCACACACCTGGATCATATAGAACATCAAGTTGCATGCATTGTAGAGACATGGCCATCCATGCATGATGTTGCATTGATGTGCCATCGACATGCACTCTCTGGGCTCTCATGTGGGCTCATTTGCAAAACTGGATCGTGGTGCTTGCTGATGTAGAGCAGGTATGCTCTACTTCACTCTGCCTGGCAATGACACTTGCTAACACATATCAAAGCTCTCAATATTTGGTCATCCATCCTCAGTTACATCACCAAGAGCATGGCATATGTGGGCAATGGAGAAAGACATGGGGCCTATTGAACTTGCAATATTGTATTCAAACAATTTCCTTTTCATGTTACTCTTTCTCCTCCTCACCAAGGTCCACATATCTTAACCTGGGCACATTTGACTGCTTATATCTCTTAGGTGATCATCTTGTCCATGGCAGGCAAGCACAAGTGCATGATGGTTGTGATTCAAGGACACGACCATGACTATGATCAATGAGGTCTCTGCATTTTTGAGTCAATTGTGTTTCCATGAGTCGAGGACAGTGTTGTCGATCTGAATGTTGGATTCCTGGAGAGTGAGGGGTAGATGAGACTCAGGGATTGAATTCTATGCAAAAAGAGGAGTAAGAATATCTAGATACGCCCATGATCTGGCAAAATGCAGGGCTCACAACAATGCAGGATAGACTTTCAATGATGATTTCATTGGAGAACAGCCTGCCAATATATGTACCTGTACCATAGTCCACATTACTACATATTACATTTGCTTTTTCAGAGACCACATTGCATCATGCACTGTGCTCCCAATTGTCTTTCCTCCAGTCTCTTACCTACTCAACCAGAGGTAAGCTATGCTGAGATGGTTGGTCATTGGACCAAATGAGGCCAGTGTTGTGCTGATGGATTACTTCCACTGAGATATCTGTTTGAAAGCATTCAAAGACAGCCATGTTGTTGTTTGAACGAGAGACAACTTCTGTTGAGCCAGGCAAGAAGTTCAGCATTGATGCTGTGAGAGTTGGCTCTGAGCTGGATGACTTGCTCATATGTTGTCATGTCCAGCATGAAGAGAACACTGTTTGAGCACATCGTTCATCATTGGACATGGTGAGACACAGGATTTTGTGCACTTCCATCATTGCCACATCTTGTGCTTGTGACACTCACACCTGGCCCAGGCTGTAGTTATTGCATACAAGATACTTGCCATCTGTCATTGTGTGATTTAGGATTGCTCTTGTCATGATCCGCATGAACTCAACTGGATCTTGCTGGTACACTGATCAGTTATCACCGATGGCAGTCACCAAAGCAGAGGAGCAAAAGGAGTCAAAGAGCTGTAGTCCACATGCTCCTGCCAATAAGATCACATGGGCCTGGCCATATCGTCTCCTTCTCTGAGGTACCATTCAAGAACACATGTCCTGATGCCATAATCCACAGTTCTGTCCTTTTCTGAGCCATGTGCATGCCATCTCATTGCTGACCTGGTCAAGTCATGCAAGTAAGTTCTCATTGCCTGAACTCTTCCTTATCAGTATGCTCGCACTTGCAACATACCACAAGCCAGATACCATAGGCCCTGTCTTTCCTCCAAGGTGCAACAGAATGGAGGGATGTAGAACATAGAGATTTTTGCAAAGGCATTTTGACTGAGAGTTGTTGGTGCATGCTCATGAACCACTAATGCATCTTCCATGATCTTGTTACTCACATTGTTCCTCTCCTTTCAGGCACCCAGGTAAAGGAGTCCACAAGGGCAAAGGCACAAATCTGATGCTCACCAGATTCAAAAACATAGAATAGCCAGGAGTATGAAGCTGAGAAACATGAAAAATCGTCCTAGAGCGAACTGTCACTTCTGTCAAGGCTAATACAGCAATGGTGCAATGTAAGCTACTTGAAGGGTTTGGACTGTCAAGAATCACTTCAGTGCTTGACGAGATCAGTGAGTGCACTCCATATTGACATGTTTTTCTGAACCTACAAATGCCTGATGCAGGTGTTGACATATTCATATTGCCCTAGACCATCACATGTGCATTGCACTCGACCTTGTGCTGCTTGGCCTATGCATGCTTGAAGAGGGATATGTGCTGTCGATTGACCACACCATTATAGTATAACTTTATAATATGGTGGATTCCAACTGATGTCAGTCGATCTCCTTGATCTGCTGAGGTCTCTCAGGAGAGAATGACCTTCAGCTCTATTAGACTGTTGTACAGTTGGCTTTGCTGTATGCATATGTTGCCTGGACAAGGAAGCATGCACCTGCTGCTTATGATGCTTCCATGCTCTTCCTGCATAACACACACCAGATATTGAACTGCACACCCATATCCACCTCAGCAAAACAACTCATGCCACACTGTTGTCAATGTCAACAGAAAAATCAAATGGTGCCATTCTTGATACATCTGGAGAGATAGAACATTGACTCAGCTCAAAGAGAAATGGGACAGCAGGGGCAGTGGAAGCTAAAACATGTTATAGTCTTCCTAATGATGGACAGCTGTACTTGAATTTTGACAGCCCTGATGCAGACTAATGAGAGTAGCCACCATCAGTGCCAGCTGGGGTTGACTAGAGCATGCCACTTTTGCACCAGCCAGTGCACTAGCCACCAGCAAAAGCTTTGACTTGGCAGTTTCCCATGGTGATTCTGATCATATTCATGCTATCTGGCCAACCTTGGATTTGTTGGAATTGGCAAGTGCACTGCCACCCTGATCTCACCGTGACCAGTGCATAAATGCTCTCCATTCCTCAAATACATGATACCTTGCACATAGTATATAACATTTCGCCATTCCTGTGTTTGCTAACTGCCATATCTCACAGCCTTACATATATTTTACTCCTTTAGCTTCAATACATACTGTATCATATATAGGACCTACATTTTGTACTTAGACACTGTACTGCACGAGGCTGAGGTGAGTTAGCTATTCTTCATACCTGCCTACTTGAGCTCAACCTGTATGTAGTGTGTTTCTCAATAGGTAATATAACCATACATTCTACTGCATGACAACTGAGTGTCTATCTGTCAAGTCTGGGTCCTCCAGGTCAAGTTCGACCAGAGGTCCAAAAGGGCTGAGAGGGAAAGTGGAGGTAAGTGGCAGAGGTGGACCAGAGTCCAAGTGGAGTAATGGAGATGGAGGGGAACTTAAGAGGACTTGGTGCAGGACTTGTGTGTTACACCCTTGTCTAAGTCCAGTCCTCAGATTTTGGAGGACAATGGGGCCGAGGTTCCAGAGAGGGAGAGAGACAGAGGAAGGTGAGGCGAGAGAGATGAGATGAGTGTAGGAGGAGACTTATGTGATATTTGTACTGAGGATATACAGAGTGGAGTACAGAGACTTATATACTGAAGAGAAAGGTGACTAATTCTAGGATCAATGCGAGGTGTGAAACAGAGGAGTTCAGGGATAAGGAATAACAGAAATCAAGGGATAAGTGAAACATAGGGGTGAGTAAGGGTTGGGATATATGACAATGTCATAAAGGATCAGTTATGAAATAGTCTTAATAAGGAAACTACAAAGGAGGAGGAAAACTGACCAGAGTTGTGGCAGAGTTGATGCCAGAGGCACTGGAGTTGAGTACTAGGGTAGAAGCTCCAAGGGGTAGGTGACTGAGGATGATGGACAGAAAGGCCAGAGTTGGCCAGAGTTGGTGCTATATGGGGGCAGATGAATGGATGTAACACTATCTCAACAGCCGTCATGCCTTCCCCTTTCTCATGCCTATATTCTATCATTCTCTTAGGTCATTCCCTGTGCCATTCCTGAGGAATTCCTGTTTTTGCCAACCAAACCATGAAGATAAGAATATATTTGGCTCACCCAATGCATTCAAGATGCCTTAGCTTGTCCTTATCCATTGCAACATTGATCATCATCTCGAGCAAGTCATTGAGAAGAAATATTTACTAAGGCACAGTGGTTGGAAGAGTTGTGCACAGAAATTTAGAGAGAGGATGGTAGCTAAGTCGTTTGGATGTCCCTGAATTATGAAATATTTTCCAGGCCTTGGAGTTTCATTCAGAGGATGTTAGATCATTCAAGCTACTCTCTTATTTCCTCACCCCATGGTGAAAGTCCATGTTGCCTCCATGGCAGTGGTTGACCATTGCTGGCTGCATTCTTTCTCACTTCACACCCACCAGAAGCTACAAAGGATGCCCCACCCCATGGTGCTAGCCTTGCTGCATTGGAGCTGGTCACACTTGGTATTGGTGCACTCCTCATGAGTAGCCTCACAAGCAGCCTATGGATGTGGACCAGTGAAATAGAGCATTATTGAGCTGAGGAGAAAAATCCACCACGCAGTGGCATATGGTCAAATGGAATGATTTGACAAGCAGATTGGAAATAACAATTCTACCAACGTGCAGGATGTGGTGCTCCCATTGTTGCTGGCAGCCTTACAATGTGCCACTCTTTATTCATTAACTCATTAAGAAAACTAAGGATGTATGTGCTACATCTTCCTTTATAGTTGGCCTATTTATTCAATGTTTGACCACAGCATTATCTGTTCTTATACTTGCATTCATCCTAGTCACCCTCTTGACCTTTGTCATCCATTCTACAGCCCTTTTCTTATCATTTCTCTCAGGCTTTTGTGATGTCTGGTCTTCCACAAGAAAGATTACTTATCGCTCTCACGACTTCCTTCATTTCTCACGTTGCATCAAATATTGGCACAATCAAAGCAGCAAATTGAGCCTCTTATAAACATGCTCCTCTCACACATATTAGGGTTGCTGTTCAGTCACTCAGTGCAGTCTTTGGTGTCATGGCAGGCACAGAGAAATAATTAGCCCCATGATATCACAAGCATCTTCTAGGTGTGCTTGATTGCAGCCAGTAATGATGGTTCCACTCCTGGTTGTATTAACCAGAGGAAAGATAGCAGCTGCAGAACACTTTGTAGTCATCCTTTTCTCCAAATGGGTCCCATCAATCATCATTATTAAATACTGCACAATGGTTGCAGGCAACCTTGTCACCAGATCATGCTGCATAGTTTTGTTGGTAATTTTGCTCACCAATCTTCCACTTCACAAAACAATGCTTATCATCTGTCTTCTGGATGCAGTAGATAAACAATTGGTTCCATTCCACTTTGTTATTACATGCCTGCTTTGAGGTGCTCCTCAACAAATAAGACTTGCACTATCTCAGATGTGTGCCCATCCATATATGAAGAAGTCACAGGGATCCTTGCCTTCCAAGATGAAGCACAGATGATTTAACAAGCAAGGAACTCTTAGTTGCATACAGCCAGCCAGTCATGATGGCAATTGAAGGCTGGATGTTTGACATTGTCACAGAGCTGATGAAGATAGTGAATAGTGATGTCCAGGAACAAGCTTTCCCATATTCTAATCTCATGCATATTGTCCTGGAGCATGCAACTAGGTGTGGAGGTGGTCCTTCTAGGAGACCTAAGAAATCCTCAAGTATGTCAATCATGGTCTCTTCATCAGCCATGCCACCATGGGTCTATGATAGTTGTCTGATAAGTTTACAGTTTGCATCCATGGCACCTTCATCTGTCCCTCCATTTTGATTTGGCTGCTCTGTCCCAGCCAATGATTAAAGATGGCGAAGAGTTTGAGAGTGAGAAGATCAACTTGAAATGTAGTGCAGAGTAGGCTGCCAGAAGATGTGAGAAGCATACAAGGAGGGTATCCAATGCTGCCATGGTTGCTTCAGCCTCTCAGGCAATTCTGGTTAGGCTTGACATTATTAAAGTCCCTTTCTGGACCTGGTCCCATTGTGACCCTGCATTGTGTCTTCCATGATTCCCACAAAACATCTCCTTTATCTTGCTCTCTTGGATTGCCTATTGAGTGATGCAATGATGCCAATCTTCTCTATCCTACCTTGCTATCCGATATTCGGGGTCTCTGCAACCCTAGTGCAGCTACAATCAATTCTTATGGTGCTTTTGTTTTTGATGTGTGGTAGCCATTGATGATCTATTAATGCTTAGAACCTCAAGCAACACAGTTAACCCTATCAGATTGCATATGGACTGGAACTAGATGTTTTGGTTGTTCTGCAACCCATATCACATGGTTATATATGAACCATGTAAGGCATTACAAAGCAATGTAGGATGTGTATGCGTTATACCATGTGGAGGTCTCAGATAAGTACACTTTCAGGGTCTAGAGTGGGTGACATGTCCTAAATACCCTTATTAGCCATCCCACCTTTACAAGCCTTGACAGACAGGGTGTTTCCCTAGAAGGCCATCAGAACCTTGCCAGCCCATTTCTGGTCATGCAAAGCATTATCAGGAGTTGGGGATGGAAAGGTACCAGTGGGCCCCTTGTGGATGTTATGTTTCATAGGTATCAGCATCCACAGTGGAACAAGTAAGTTGGTCATATAACTTCCATACATTCATCTTTTGAAGGTCCTTATAGGTTACAGCCTACAGGATAACATAGTATTCATGTATTCATCTGTCTACATCGCATATGGAACCCTTCCATGGTACCTTTACAACAATGTCAAAATGATATACAAAACAAAAGCAAGACCTCCAGCCTTCCCAGCTCAAGCCACTGTTGCCAATTGGGCTAGAGTCATTTTTGGAACACACTTAGAATCTTGAGTGTGTCTGTCCTTCTATGTCATTCTTTGTGGCTGACTCTTGTCTATAGCCTTAACACTGATTCAGATTACTCATACTTGCTAAATCAACTAAAATAGATCATTCCTCAAAACCATGATGTTGTCTTATATGAGACTAAAAGTACTGTAATGTATTGTCATATCTGTGCCTAACCAGCCATCTCTGCCTCCTCTGGCCCCTTCTCCAACCATCTCTAATCACCTTTGTCTCCCTCTAGTCCACCTTCATCTCCATCACGCTCAGAGCTCTACTTCTTCAATTGAACCTGTGGCTGTGCTTGCTTGGAACTGCCTGGACATTATCCCCATTTGTTTATTCCTTTGTTCTTAGACCCTTGATTGGTCTTTACTTGTATCCCTGACATTCCTTGACCCTTACTTCACTTCTGACCTCCTAGAATATTTTTATATGTTCTCTGCCTTTGTCAGATATTATTTTCACCTTGTTTTGTACCCCCTCCACTTACTTCCCCCTATTTAACTCCTATGTATCTCCTGTACTATTCCTTAGTATGAATATTGACTAAATATCCCCTCTCTCCTAACTTTTGTTTGACATCCACATTTTGTAGTTATCCTATCCCCTCCATGTGGGACCTTCATTCCTCCAAAATATGAGGACCCACACCTGCTTAGGGGTGCAACACATAAGTTCTGTGCTGATATCCTCCTGAGTACCTCTGCCCCAACTCCTACACTAACCCCCCTACTACCCCTTTAGCCTCTGGAACTCCAGCCAGACTTGAGTCTGGAGAGAGCAGACAATCAATTTAACATGTATATACCATGATATATATGGTGGTAAATGCTAATTCTATGATTTTTGAGGTCCATTCTGTGCAAGTTCCAAAGTGGACTGCATGGTATGGAGAACTTTAACAAGAGTTTAGAAGACTCCCACTGATATGCACAGACAAGAGGTAGAGGATTTGAATCTTGATGAGAAGACTCACAAAGAGAAGTAAAGTGGATCAAAGAGATTTGATAGTGAGGGATGAGGCTAAGGTCTTCAACTATCAAGTGACTTAGAGGGGAACAAGTATGCAAGATTTGTTAATATTCTGGGAGAAAGGCACAGTCCTATATGCTACACAGCTTGTTTGTGTATGTATGGTTTTTTTACTATAAATATAAAGAATATAAAAAGATGAAATGTTTGATAATCATAAGGTAAGCAGAATTGTGTAATTCATAGTAAGTATTAGTCAGCTATCAAGATAGCAAGAATAGAATCTTATCTATAATATCATACCTGGTAATATAAATAGTGTAATAGATAAGATTATGTGATTAAGTCACATAACTGGTCTAGAATCTGGTATTAGGAATAGAATGTGAATTTGAAATGCCTAGATTCTCAACACTCCTTAGTAGAATATTCAAGAGGTTTGAATCCTAGTGTAAAATTTAACAAGAAGGGAAGATCTTTAGTGCTCAAATTTGATCTTCTCCAAGTTTTTGGTGAAGATATCTGCTTTTTGTTGGTCTATAGAGGTGTAGTAGATCTCAACTTCTTTGAGTTCTACTGCTTCACAAACATATGGTTCATCTTTTTGGACATGTTTTGTACATCCTTTCTAAACAGGGTTTGAAACTAGAGAAATTGCTGCTTGATTGTCTGTAGAAAATGGGTAATGGTGCAAGACTATAGCAAAGCTCTTTATATAGACTGTAAATCCATTGAAGTTGCACTGCTGTTTGTGTAAGAGAGCAATGTTTAGCTTTTGTAGATGAAAGTCAAACTCTCTTCTATTGTCTGCTAAGCCAAGATACTACATGTAACAGTAATATCCAGAAATGACTAATGGAGCCATTTGTTCTATTGGAGAGCAGCCTGTGTTGGTGATCCAACATGCTGGCACCTTGTCATATCCATGATATCCCATCTATCTCCACCTCCTCTGGCCCCATCTCTGATCACCTCCATTATCCTCAGTCCACCTCCACTTCCTCCATGCTTGGAGCTCCACTCTTCCACTTGGACCAAGGCTGTGCTTGCACAGGGACTCAGCTATACTTCAGACCTGGATATCTCTCATACATTCTTATTTGTACTTTTCTTCACTTCCTTAATCCTTATGGACCCTTGATCTTGTGTCACTCATTCCCTGACATCTTGATGTCCTTGTTGACCTTTCAGTATATAACCTTTGTATCCTCTATTATATATCCCTTAGCACAAATATTGAATTAAGTCCTGCTCTCCTAACTCCTGTTGTGATTTTTTCCTCCTCCTATTGAACCTCTGCTCCTTCAAAATACAAGAACACAGACCTGTTCAAGGGTGCAACACATAAGTCCTGTGCTGATGTTCTTTTTAAGTACCGCCACTCCAACTCCTCCACTCTGGACTTCTGTCCAACTTTGAGACTAACTAGTCTACCATCCTATTAGTACCTCTGGACCTCCAATCAGACTTGAGTCTGGAGAGTCTGGACTTTAACACACCTGCCATTGCCAGTTAGCTAAAGCTTAGCCAAGGCTTAATGCTTGTCAAGTATTGCAGCACTAAAGGTGAGAAACAGAATGACTGTTGGACTTGTGGTCCTCAGATGCAGAGGTCACAGGAAAAATGAAGGAGAAATGGAAGGAGCAGAAGCAACCAAAATAAAAAGGAAGCTTCAAGCAGAGAAGACTCTGGAGCTGCTGGAGCAAACCAAAGTTGAAGCAGAGTTACCCTTAGCACAGTTGAACACCTTTGTGCTGCCAGATTCTCTGGCATATCAGGCTCTTCCAGCACCCACCCATTACCCCTACTGCTGAACTGAGCCCATGCCTTCGCACGGCCACTTTGCCACCTGTGACCATGTCACATGCTCTGTCATGCATGTCAGATGCACCACAGCTGCTCCACAGATTGATAACAATCGACCCCAATATACTGGACGAGAACACAGATGATGAGAATGGGACCCATTTCACGCTAAAGAAGATCATTGATGCATCAAAATTTGCACATCTCTTCAAGCTCTGGCCCCTCCTCAATGGCACAAACTATGCAATGTGGCTATCTATCATCAGAAATGCTATGCAAGCAGCATCACTCCACAACTACCTCGATGAATCCTTCTGTTTAGATGACATTGCAGTTAACTGACCTGGCCATATCCGCTGGCACAAGGCCAATGTGTTCATCAAGTCCATCCTCATGACAGCAATGACAGAAGAAGTTCAGATGCAGGTTGCCCACCTTGAAACAGCCACACAAATATGGTCTGAAGCCCACCATCTCTACTCTGGCACCACTGCGACCGACTGGACATTTACCATTGTATCCCTTGTCAGCATCCGCTACACTAATGGCGAAGACGTGGCAGTGCACATCACTAAGATGAAGACACTCTGTTGCGACCTAATCCTTATGGAACATGATATTGCCGACGACCTCTTCACTTGCTTCCTCCAAATTTCCATGCCACCATTATGGAACTATATATTCTCGGCCCTCCCTGACCACTACACATCTGTGGAAATCGAATGCTGCATCTGTGATGAGTCCAGCATCCGCACCAACCAAAGTACCAGCTCAAGCATCCTACAGGCAACTCAACAAGGCCAACCATACTATGAACACCACAAATGTACAGGCCACTGGACCAAGGACTGCTACTCTAGATGCCAGAAGAAGAAGTCAAAGAAGGACAAAAAGGGTGATGAGAAAGGAGATAGCAAAGAAAAGTCTAAGAATAACTTAGGACAGTCCAAGTCAAAAGATAAAGGCAAATCGAGCCAAAAGCAGGCCAATCAGGCTGTCGCAAGTGCAGACAGTGACTTAGATAGAGGTTGCATGGACTCAAATATGTCAGCCCACCTAGCTGTGACCACAATCTACCCTAACCTCAGATGAATCCTTGACAGTGGCACAACCAATCACATATGCATGGATCACTCCACTTTCACAACCTTTACACCCTTCAATGAATCTATCAAGGGTATAGTCAAAGATGGACCTGAACTCTGCATTGTCAGAGTTGGAATGGTACTTTTCAAAGTTTCCATTAAAGGCCACACTGACTGTGTCATTAAACTACTCAATGTTAGCTACTGTCCCAATGCCTGCGACAACCTGATTTCAGAGAGTCAAATCGATCTAGGAGGATGTGAGATCACCAAAAAGGGTGGCCATGTCACTATCAAGAGACCTATGGGTGAAACCTCACTCGAAGGCTGACTACAGAGTAATCTATACAAAATCCATGGCTCTGTTATTTCTCCCTCATCCGACTTTGCTGTCGCCTTCACTGCCCAACACTCACCTAATCTTGACCTCTGGCATGCCCGACTCAGTCATATAAATCTTAAATCACTCTGATATCTCAAACATCACAATCTTGTGACCAGCATGGACTTCTGCAGGAAAGGAGAACTTAGCCCCTGTAATGGATGTGCCAAAGGCAAACACCACTCGGCCCCATTGCAATCTAGTGCTACCAATAGGGCTACCAAACCCATTGAATGCCTCCACATGGACCTTCAAGGACCATTTGACCCCTCGATCTCAGGATATCTATATACTCTCAGCATTATCAATGACTACAGCCAAAAAGGGTGGAAAGAATTCTTGAGGCACAAGGATGAAGCCCCTGACCGCATCAAAGTACTTATTGAACACTTCAAGACCTACACTGGCTCACACGTCAAAATAATATGATCTGACCATGGCAGTGAATTCTTAAATCCCTGGCTCCAATTCTACTTTAAACGAAAAGGTATTACATATGAGCTAACAGCACCACATATGCCACAACAAAATGGCATAGCTGAATGCTTCAATCAAACTACCCACAAAAGTGCACTCACTATGCTTGAGGATGCACAGATGTCAAAAGGTTTTTGGCCTGAGGCACATGAATATGCCAACTACATATGGAATCGCAGCCCCACAAAAGCCCTATCATGCACAACACCAAATGAGGCCTTCTATGGCCGCAAACCTGATGTCTCCACCCTCCAGATATTTGGCTTGCACTGCCACATACATATTCCACCTGACCTATGATGCAAACTCGATTCACACTCCATTGATGGAGTTCTCTGTGGTTTCAAGTGAGGCTCTAAAGCCTACAAGGTTTGGATTCCATCCAAACACAAATTCATCACTTCGTGTGACGTCATCATGTACAAACAGATACACAGCCACAATGACACCAACCCTATCTCTACTCCTACCACCTCAAGCCAGGGGGTGCCCCAACTCACCTCTCCCGCTGCTTGGATTGAGGGGGTGACATTGGATTCCAATCTGAACAATTCACCTCCACAGGATTCCACTCCACCAAACAACACTTTACCCAACATAGCTCAACCTACTCAACCTCGCTCAGCCTCTGTACCAAACCTTGTGCAGCCATCATCCCATTGATCAGAATGCATCACTTGACCATCATGGAAAAAGGAGGCTGCTGAGAAACAGACAGCAATAGAAGCCAAAGCTCATACTGAATGAAAAGCCCTGTGGGAAATCTGAAAACAGCACACAGTTGACATCCCTCCTTAGCCAGCCAAACAAAGAATTGCCCAAACTGCCTACAGTGTGATCCATGGCAAGGTCACACCCTAGAACTTTTGACAAGCTGTTTCTGGCCCTGACTCGGACAAGTGGTGGAAGGCAATGCATGAAGAGTTCGACATGCTACAGAGGTGCGGGACCTGGGAACTCGTTGACTGACCCAAAGACTGCAAAGTCATTGGCTACCAGTGGACATATGTGATCAAACATGGCCCTGATGGTGAGATCACCAGGTACAAGGCATGACTCATTGCCCAAGGCTTCTCACAAGTCCCTGGCCTCAACTTCAGCAATACGATTTCGCCCACAGTCCGCCTCGACTCACTCCACATGATTCTACACTATGCAGCAGTGCATGGTTGGTACCACAGCCAAGACGACATCACTGGCACCTTTCTATACAGCAAGATTGACCACAAGATCTACATGCACCAACCAGAAGGGTTCAACAATGGCACAGACAAGGTCGCACACCTACTCCTCAGTCTATACAGGATCAAGCAAGGTTTCCACCTCTGAAACAAATACATGCATCAGAAGCTGAGTACCAATGGCTTCACCCATCTCCCATCAGACTCCACTGTCTATGTACACTGCTCTGGAGATAGCACAGCCATCACTGTGATTCATGTTGACAATGCGCTCACTGTCACAAGCTCCAAGACAATGCTTGCCAAGACCCGGAAACTTCTCCACAATCTCTTTGAGATGAAAGAGGAGGACCCAAATTAGCTCATGGGCATCAAACTTATCGATGACCGACGAAATTGCCAAGTCATGCTCTCACAGGCTCAGTACGCCGAAATGCTACTCAAGCACTTTCGGATGGACATGTGCAACCCCGTCTCCACCCCACTCAATCCTGGCGCCATCATGTTCAAGACTGACTGCCTACAGATAGATGAGGAAAAGGCTGAAATGGCCAAGTACCCATACCATGAGGCTCTCAGCAGCATCACTTGGCTCTCCATTGTCTTGCGCCCTGACCTTGCCTTCACCACTAGCCAGCTCAGCCAATTCAGTGCAAACCCTGGACAACCACACTAGAAAGCACTTATGCATGTCTTCAAATATCTATGGGAATGCACAACTTAGCCCTCATGCTTGGCGGGGTCTCCAATGACAACCCTGATGTACTACTCATTGGCTATGCTGATGCTAGCTTTGCACGTGATGTTGACGACCACTGTTCTCTATCTGGCTATGTCTTCCAACTCAGCGATGCAGTAATATCATGAAACAGCAAAAAACAGGACCACGTCACCACTTCGTCCTGTGAAGCCAAATATGTCGCCCTTGCCCACTGCACAAAGCAAGCTCTGTGGCTGTGCTACATCATCCGAGATGTTGGAATATACGGTGGAGATGAACTGCCACTCACTGACCTCTTCTGTGACAACACAGCCACCATCACACTTGCACGGGAAGCCCGATTCCATGGCCAAAGTTGCTACATTGGCACTCATTACCACCTTGTGCGTGAACACATTGAAGATGGAACTTTTGGAGTCACACATGTACCAACGGATGACATGCTCGCTGATGGACTTACGAAGCCACTCACATGTGAACTGCATCTCCCTTCCTTGTTGCTGACTTCTCCTCCCATACCTTCTGGCGAGACCACTCTTGGCTTTCAAGCCATCTCTTTGGGTTCCATTTCTGTTGGTTTTAGGATATAGCTCGCTTGCCATGAGACTCCATTGAGTGATTGGAACAGAAGCAGCACTTCATCCGACCCCGGCAAGTGGAATGCCAAACCCCCTGCACCTCCACTCTGGAGCACACTCCGGAATCGCCACCGCTCTCGGACTTTCATCTTCCCACTTCCTTGTCAATGCCACTCCACTTGTGTGCGCATGCAAGACGGATTGCCTAGTCCACTTTGTCAGCCGCCTCTAGCTCCTTGCTAGGGAAAGGTAAGACACCTTCGATAGGAAAGTCACCTTCACAACATCCAACCTCCCTCCATCCTCAACTCTGTTACCTCCAACCTTTTGGACCTCAAGTCCAGAGGTCACTCTGTTTTCTCTGTTGCCAACTCCAGCAAGTCCGGACACTCTGGTATTGGATCCTCTAGAGGTCCTTTTCTCCCTCTCTCTGTTTTATTTTACCTCTGCTTTATGCCCTTCTGATGTTTCTTCTTTTGTTTCCTCTTAAATTCTTCCCTTCTGACCTTCTACCTATGGACCAAAAGTCCAAAGGTAACTCCATTTGCTGTCTGCCGACTCTGACTTATCTGGTCAGTCCAGACATCTGGGTAAGGAATCCCCTTCAGTTCCTTCCCTTTCCTCCCTCTATTTTCTGCCTCTTCTATTTGTTTCTTTTCCTCTGTTTGCCTCTATGCATTCAGACCTCCAAGTCCAAAGCAACTACGTTTTACATATGTCCACTAACTCCGGTCATGTCTGGTCCGTTTCAGACATTTTGGGGTAAAGGACCCCCTTTTGGTTCTTTCCCTTTCCTTCCTTTCTTTTGTCCTCTATGCTTCGTTCTGACACTGGGTTACGATGGAAGACTCCTTTCCAAGTAGCACCATGACCAGTTGACAAACACCCTCTATTTTCTCTTTACCTGACAATCACAAGTCCAAAGGTAACTCCAATTTGCTCCGGCAACTCCAGAGTCCTTTCTTCTTGAAGCTTCCTCTTCACTCTGGTTGCTTCTGCTCATCATTTTCTCCTTCAATTCTTTCCTCTAACCTCTGTGCCTGAGGACCACAAGTCCAACGGTCATTCTGTTTCCCACCTCCAGCGCTGCATTGCTTAATAGCCTCCACTCTGGTCACTTGGCCTCACACTCTGCTCCCTTTGAACCTGAAGACACCAAGTCTGAAGGTAACTCCACTTCAACTCCGGAAACTCCGGAGTTTCCATTTCTTTTTCTTTTCCTTTCCATTTCTGTTTTCCAGACCTGGGACCTGCATCACCCTCATCTGTGCTCTCCTTAAGAGCACCTCATGACGCACCCCTCTGATTTCTTCCTCCATTTTTCTTGCCCTTCGGTGCTGTCAACTCTGGCAGCATCCGGTCTGTTCCAGACCACTCCGTTTCCTTTTGCTTTCACCTGTTCCATTTTCCAGACCTGGGACTGTGCTGCCCTTGTCTGCACTGTTTTCTGGAGCACTTGATAACGCAACCCTTATCCTTTCTCTCAGCTTCCTCCATATCTCCAGACATTAGGTCTCAAGGTAACTCCATTCTAAAGTCCAGTTTGCTCCGGCAACTCCAGACCTTTTCCTTCTCTCCTATTTGTTTTTCTGTTCTGTTCTGTTCTCTGGACCTGGGACTTGTGTTGCCCTTGTCTGCACTCCATTCTGGAGCACCCCCAGATGCATCCACTCTTTCCCCTGTCTCCTTGTTATGACCTCATATGACTTCCCCTCTGGGTCCACTCCACACCATCTTGTCTTCCCTCTGGGTCCACTCCGGACCACTCCGTTTTCACTCCGATTTTGTCTTCTTTTGTGTCTATTCTCCTTTCTGTTTCTGACCCTTCTGTGCTGTCCACTTCGGCAGCATCTGGTCCATTCTGGACCACTCCATTTTTCTTTCTGTTTTTCTTCTTTCCCTCTGTTGGCCCTTTAGGCCTTCACCTTTGTTGACTCTGACAACTCTGATGAACTCTGGTCCACTCCAGACCATTTATCTTCTTTTCTTCTCCTTCAGGCAATCCACCTCTGTGGCCTTCATGCCAAACCTCTTTGGGTTCTCTGACATTTGTTTAGTATAGGACACCACGTGCTCGTGCACTAAAATAATCCATTGATCATTGGGTTTAAGAAGCCACAACTTCGTCTAATATGCTCTTACAGATCAAATGCCAAACCTCTGCACTCCAGGACTCTGTCTGGAAATTTAATCCTTAGAGTTGCACCTTCGGGATTTGCCCAAGGCCTTGGGCTTTTCTGCGGTCATTGTCTGTGGACCTCTGACTGGCTTCATCCAGATTTCTCCCTGCATTAAGGACTGACCAATGACTAGCCATTTAGCTCTCCGCCATCCCTGGCAATTTTTATAAGTTCGTCGGTTGTCTTTGTTGTCTTTCACTTTTAGGTCCTCGACTTTTGTGGTCTCGTCCTGTGGACCTCTGACTGGCTTTGTTCCAGACTTCTCTCCCCACACATAGGACTGACCAAGATTGTCTTCTGGCCTTCCTGCCAACTCCAGCATTTATTTTCTGCTTAGAACTCCTCCGCTTTTGCTTTTTTCTGCTCTTCTTTCTGCTCCAAATGTGTATCTCCGCTTTTTTGCTCTCGTATCATTTCTGTTTCTGTTACCCCTGTACTCCGAATTACTCTGGAGTTACCTCCGATTAACTCCGAAATTACCTCCGATAATTTCCGCTTTTTGCACCTCTTTTTCCTTTTCACCTTCTGATATTTTTCCTCTGTTTTTTGTTCATCTTTTTCTACCAATGTACTCTGTTGCCAGCATCCTTGAGCTCCTCTTGGGCCTCGAGGGCTTGGCCTTAAAGGGGAGACACCACCCACCACCGCCTCACCCTATCATCTCTGTCCTTCAACTCTGGTGCACTCACTGCACACCCTTTAGTACCTTCACTCCGGCCATTCCGGAGTTACCCCTCCAAAGCCTCCGCTTCAACTCTGATTTCACCTCCGGTACCTTCAAGGTACACCTCTGCCCAACCCCACTGTGTTACCTTTCCTTTGGCTCCTTGATGGAGTTCTCTATCTGCACCCTCCAGACTCTCTTCTTGGCATACAGGCTCTCTCTCCACCTGCTAGACCATCCAGTACCCTTGTGGTACACCTCTGTGTGCCCTCCGGCACCCTCCGGAGTTATGCTCATTTCATTCTTCCACTTATCCATTTCTCCACTCCAATTCACTTCTCCATTCAGTATTGGACTAATTGCTCTTCTTGTTGCTTTTCAGTCCTTTTCAGTTCTGTTTTCGAGTGCTCCAGTACTAGTTGTACTCATTGGCATTCACCTCTGATACCTCCAGTCTAACTCTGGACCACTCCATTCTACATTACGATTCCATTGCTTTTGACCGCTTTCAGGTCCTTTGGTTCTTGTTTTGTTTCTCCTCTAGACTTTTGCCAAACCAGGCATTTTCTTTTGCCCTCCATGTAGTTGAGCATTATTCTCTTGTCTTCCTTCTGCTTCATCCACCTCCGGTACCCTGCATACAACTCCGGATTAACTCCGCTTTTTCGGTGTTCCATCTTCGTTTCCACATTTGTTCCAGTCTCCCTCCGTCTGCCCTTGTTCTTGTATTACCTCCGTTCACTCTGTTCATGCCCTCTTCTTCTATTCCCTTTGGTGCATTGATGTGCCCCTTCATTTCCTTCTATTTTCCTCCATTTACTCTAGTTTAACTTCGGAGTAACTCTGAAAATCTTCCGGTTGACTTCGTTTCATTTTGACACTTTGTCTTTTGCCTTTCTAATTTGGACTTCTTCCATTCCCCTCTGTAACTCCAGCTTTACTCCAGTTTTACAACCTTTTGGTACATCCATGTATCTTTACCTTCTCCGTTTCTAGGACAATTTGGTACCTGGCTTACACCTCCAATTCTCTGGCCCGTTTCGGGCATCTTTGACCCCTTTCTGGGGCCCTCTGACTTTTTTCACTCTTCTCCACCTCTAATTCTGTTTCCATCTCTGTACCTACATTTCTGTTCTTTTCCTTTCTCTTCTGCTACCTCAACTCTGAACTCTGGTATGAACTCTGTACACCTCCGGTCCTTTCCTTGGACCTTCATTCTCCGTCCTTCTTGGTGCCATCTGGTGTCCTCTGCTCTCCAGCCCCCTCCAGGCACCTCCAACCCCCCTTCCGGGGCTTTATCTCTATTTTCCGTTTTCTCTGCATCTGTTTTCTCCTCTGTATGCTCTATTCTTACCTCAGTTTCTGTTTTTAGTCTCTCTGTTCCATTCTCCATTTCCTCCGATCCTATTTTCTCTCTATTTTCATCTTCTCCAGTGTCCAGCCACCCCCGCATGTCCTCTGCTGCCACTCCGCATACTCTGCCATCTCCAGCATCCGTTCCACCCTGCTTTTGCATGCTCCGTGCTCTTTGAATCCACCTCGTGCACCATTCGCATCCATCCCTATCAGATGTCATGCCAAAGGCACACCTTGACCTCTCTCGCACTAAGGCTTGGAGTCTCTTTTCGGAGCTAGCTTATCGTCAGTGGTAGGACTCCGAACTATCTGGTTGGTCTGGACATCTTTATCATACTCTGCATGGCATCATTCTCGGACTCGGCCCAGTAAGCACCTCCGTCATCCCCTCCATCAGTGCAACCTCTCCAAAGAAGCCTGACTGCTTCCTTGGATTGGCTCTGCACTGAATCCCCTCTTACTGTAGGCCTCGAGGGCTCAGCCTTAAAGGGGAGGCACTGTCATATCTATGACATCCCATCTGT